>PJEM01010221.1:0-35095 GCA_004023845.1 Helogale parvula | reverse complement strand
GGTCCCCGACAAAATATATCTTAAAATACTTTCTGATGAAGTTGTAAAATATAAGAGAAGCCAAAGAAATTAATAAATTCAAATGCATTGTCTCTTATGAGGCTTAGCACTTAGTTATCTGATCACAGTGGATTGATTGTCCTTGGATCAAGAGTATGATGAAATCTAGTCACAAGAGAATATGTTAATGATAAATTTCAATATCACTGACATTTTCAAGGTAGTAAAATCTGCTTAAGTTCATAAGTAAAGCTCAGAAGGACACAAGAAAATTTCTATGTTTTGGTATAAACTCAGGTTGAAACAACATAACACTGTGTGCATGTGCATGTTGTTAATATATCTGCCCATATGTACATGTGTGTGTACATACATGTTACATCTCCTGTGAATATATGCCCAGAGCCCAAAAATCACATTGGACTGAGACTTTTCATTGTGTATTGAACGAACTACAAATATCCAATTAGAGAAAAAAACATAAAAGTATGTCCTAGGACAGTAAAATCCACTAGAAGATGCTCTTGGAGTCACCCAAGATAATGACATTTGGGAAAAAAAAAAACCTCACTCTAGGAATTTTCCAGGAGGCCCCTGGCACACTAGAAAAGACAGAAATTTCTAAATTTATTTGTAATGATGTTCAGAAGAGAAGACTAAGGTACGGCCACCCGTGGACACTCATCTAAAGTAGAGGGCACAGTGCAGCCGCTTTCGGTGCCCTCTGAAGGGACCAGCCCGCAGGCTGGTGACAACCCTGCATTACCTAATAGAAGCAAGTGCGAAAACTCCCGGGAAGGACAAGCCCTTGGCTCAGGCCACACAGGACTGCCACAGATAAAACCATGCTGAGAATGAACTCGTTACAGTTACACAGAACACACAAAGAAACAGTCTACTGTGATCAATCCCCACAAGGGAACAGGAGACAACAACAAACAGAATTACAGCAGCAAAGAGTTTAGATTGTAAACTCATTTAGAAAGAGACAAAGACAACAGAAAAACCCCAAAAACCCAAGCATGATTAAATGGTTCCAAGAAGATACCTAAAATATTAAAAAAAAAACACTATAAAATATACATATTTGAAAAAGAATCAAGTATAACTTTAAAAAATGTTGTCATAGATAAAAATCCTTCAACAGATGTGCCAAACAGCAGATCAGACCTCAGTGAAGAGAATCAGAGAAACCGAGGAGTGATCTAAGCAAATTCCCCAGGACACGGCACAAGGAGAGAGAAGAAATAAGACAGAAGGCAGCATGTGATGGCCAACATGCATCTCTTGGGAATTCCAGAAGGACAGAAGAGAGAGAATTTTGGGGGACAATATTTAAAGAATTTTTCACAACTGATGAAAAACAATTCAGAAAGAAGAATGATCCCTTAGCAAGGTCAATAAAATTAAATTCACATCAAGGTCCATCCTAGTGACTAGACAAGGGGTTAAGCCTACGAGGAAAGCAAAGACTACTCAGAAAGGAGTAACTAGGGGCAGGGGCGCCTGGGTGACTCAGTCAGTTGAGCATCTGACTTTTAATTTTGGCCCAGGGTTGTGGGATCAAGCCCTGCACTGGGCTCCACCCTGAGCATGGAGCCCACTTGGGATTCTTTCCCTCTCTGCCTCTGTCTCTCAAATAAAAAAAAAAAAAAAAGAAAAAGGAAAAGAAAAGAAAGAAAGATAATAGTAACCAGCTCAGTCATAGACGGGCCTAACATTTCCAAAGCACTGTCCTGAGAGAAGTCTGTTAATCTAGAATTCTATGTTCAGGTTACTACCATGAGTAACAGCAAAACAAGTCAACTTTCAGACAAAGTTTAGAAGAGTCTAATGCTAATTCTCCTGCAGAAAAAGCTTCTGCAGGATACAGAAGAGGAAGAAGAAATATGAATAAAAACCTGGTGCGCGTGTGGACAAATGTAAACATGCTGTAAAGTGGGGAAAAGACAGCTGGTTAGTGTGGCAGGAAAAACACTATGGTTAGAAGACGCATGCCTACACAGATGGACACAGACAGCTGAAATATTTATGAGGGAAAAAGATATAACAAACAAATGGTGACAACAATAAAGCTGGCAAAACTACACAGTAATGGACAGGATAGTTTTTAAGGCAAAAATAGTCCTCATGGATAAATGATAAATGATATATACATACTAAAAGGTTTGTTTCACCTGAAAAAGATAATAGTTCTAATCTTGAAACACTTGATTCAACATACTTTTGAGTTTTGGAAGGCAATGCTGCAGGATTTCAAAGAAAATGTGCAAACTTCAAAATCATAATGGTCTAAGAACATAGGTCTGAACCTAACAGACTGCATGACAGGCCTCAAGATCCCCCTCTAAACTAGAAGCTCTAAGGGTCAGTCTCTCCGGAACTATTAGGCGGTTACATATTACCCGAGGCAGGAGAGACCACCTTGCGGTATCCAATCAGGAAAGGCCAGCTACGTCTCCCCATATTCCTAGGGATTAGGCCTACAGATAGAAACTTTAGATAGGACCCTGTTACCTAATGTTAAAGTTAACCCAATAGTCACCGAATAAGACCCTGAACTCGCTCTGTAATAGGTTAATTTCAAAGATACCCTAAAAGTTGTGATTGGGTCCCGCCAAAAGTAACGAATGCTCTAAACAAAATGTATGGTTAAAGTTGCTGCCAATACTGTTATACAGTAATGACTGGGTCACTGTACCTATGTCACAATTTCTTGTAACGCCCCCTTCCCAAATGCCATAAAAACCCTACTCAGCCCTTGTTCGGGACTCTCAGCACAGATCCACTGCGTTGGTGAAGTCTGTGAGCCCGAGCCTGAGCCCGTAATAAAGCCCTTTGCCTTTACATGCGTGCCTCGGTCTCCCTGGTGATCTCTGGTTGTTGAGGATACTGCATTCTGGGCATTACAATGGTAATGTTCATTCTCAGAAATCGCTAGGTTACTGAGCACTATTCCAATTACTCCTCCTCCTCCTAATTACTGATCTGTGAAAAGCAATGTATTTATGCTACTCCTGTTATGCCTACTAAGTAGCTTTAGTATTCCCTGATTCCCCCACCCTTGATTTATTCTGCCCCTTCTGCTAATGTAGCAAGAAATGCGGGGGGCTCAGATTGGTGAATTAATTAATGTACTCAACAAATAATTACTATGTGAGTCCCAGGCTCTGGGCTTTACTGAGCGGTGTCACAATACTAAACACAAAAGGTCTCTGTCCTCGTGGAGCTTACATTCTACATGGGCACACATAAATATACAAAGATGTGTACATTACATGTTAAATATAAGCATATTGTAAATACTAAAAAGAAAAAAAAAGAAGAGTGAGTAGAACAGGAGTCAAGTGGGGTTAGTTTGCTATTATCACAGCGTTCTCAGGTAAGGGCGCCATGCTAAGGCAAAGACAGAGAAGAGAATGGAGAGCGAGCTCCCGGCAGGTACTGGAAGGGAGAGCCTTCCAGACAAGTGAGGAAGCCCACACCGGAAGTCTGCTCGGTAGCTGCAAGAAGAGAAGCCGCCCTGGAATGGGCAAGGAAGGCAGCGCTGGGAGGCCAGGTTAGAGGTGTGTGTTGCCCCGTGCACAGAGTGTGGAAGACTTTGTAGGGGGTGGTTTGCTTCTAAGTGATGTGGGAAGCCATTACCGAATCCGAACAGAAGAGCAGTATGATCTGGCTTCCAGTTTTAAAGGTCACTTTGGGGAGGTCGGGTGTGGGGGCCAGCGCTGAGTAAGGAGACACATTAGGATGCCGCTGTAGTAAATCCTGGGGAGACAGCAGTGTGGGGCCCCTGCGCAAGCAGAAGAGGTTGAAGAGGTGGTATTCTACTACAATGAAGAGGGTCCACAGGATAAATGAGGGGTCTACAGGCAGCAGCAGCCACCCCTTACACTCTTTCTGGAAGGCTCTTAATGCCTCTGGTTTGTTTTCCTTTTCAAAAGGAGTCCTTATTCCCAAAGGCTACCGATCAGAAACAAATAAATTTAAAAAGGGATCTATTGTGATGTGCTTAAAAACAATAGCTCTGAAGTCATAAATACTGCTGTGAGCCCTCTTTTAAGAAAACATTTTGCATAAACTGTTCATTAAATGATAAAGGGAAGTGAAGGGACTTTGGGGTCAGGTGACACCTCCTCAGTGACTTTGGCACCAAGGAAACTGGATCTGGCAAGTCAGAATCAAGGTCTCAGACAAATGACCTAGAAAGAGGGAGTTACCTGGCCTCTCTCCATTCTTGTTTGCTACCACGAAAAAGAAAGAATGGCTGAACGGTTACCTTTGAAACACAGGCAGAGAGCAGAAAGCTGTGGTCAGGATTTGCCTAGTTTCAAGGTAATTGGACAAACCAGCAAGAGACAATTAATGGCTCCTTGTCTTCATCAAACACTTTCCTCACCACCAGCAGGTTCCCTAGAGTGTTTATAGCCGTCTTTCTGATACTGACTGCTGAGAAAGTGTAGCGTGGCAAAGTCGTAACTACAGCACAAGAGATGATTCAGTATCACAAATCCACCCGTGTACGAAGGTGTGACAGTTTCACAAGGGCTCTCGAGAATGTGATTTTACAAATTAAAAATTAAGAAAAAACTTGCTGACAAGTTCATATTTCAGAGTTGACTCTCTGATCTTGCCTGAAACCTCTGAAGCTGAAAAAACAGGCCAAAAGCTTTCAGTCCACTTGAAAAAGAAATGCAGGACATGTCAGAACCAAACCTTTGCCCAACAAATTGTAAGGGCTTCTTCAGGAGCATAAATAACTGACCCTGGGTGCCTGATGACTGACTCTCTCTCAGGATAAAATAGTGTTCTGTCTCTTTCTCCTAAATGCTGCTGGAGACATTTTCCCCTACACTCTAATTAGAGGCTGCACAGGATGCTGATTGCATTTATCATTACCTGCAAATTACAAAAGGTCCACAAAAAGGCATGTTCTCAGTTGTGATAAAATCTAATCCGAGACAGACCTACATGCTACACAAATGAAACTCCAATGAAAAGACGTAATTTCTTCAAGAAAACTTCCTTGTAGTTAAACCGACTCAAGGGGGAAAGAATTCAGGTTCTTTAGACACTTTACAAAAAGTTAACATTGTAATATTTGAGAATTCTCCATATTATATATAGGAAACATAACTAAACTGTTGTAAGTTTTATCATGTAGTAATAAAATCGTGATTAGAAATGACCTTTACAGAAGTTAACTGGAGACAGCCAGGATGTCCTTCAATGGGCGAACGGTTAAATAGTGGGATACCCAACGTTAAGCAATACTAGTCAAAAATAAAAAAGAAAAGGGGCACTTGGGAGGCTCAGTCAGCTAAACTTCCACCTCTTGATTTCAGCTCAGGTCATGATTTCCTGGTTCGTGAGTTTGAGCCCCGTGTTGGGTTCTGGGCTAACAGTGCAGAGCCTGCTTGGGATTCTCTCCCCACGCCCCTCAAAATAAAATAAATAAGCTTTAAAAAAAAAAAAGAACTACGGATACATCAACATGAACCTCCAGAATTATGCTGAGAAAAACCCCAGTTCCCAAAGGTTACATACTGTGTAATTCCATTCATTAAACATTCCTGAAGTGACAAAATTACTGGAACAGAAAACGTACTAGTGACTGTCAGGGGTTAAGGACATGGGTGGAGCCATTTGGGGGACGTGGAGTGGAAGGAAGGAGGGTGTGGCTGTAACACAGCAACACCAGGGACACTGGTGGTGACAGAAGTGGATGGAGACCCTGCTGGTGGGTGATAATGGGAGGCTGCAGGACAGTCATGCAAGATGGTATCCTAGAAACTGAGTGAAAAATACATGGCATCGCCATCATTTCTTAAAACTGCATATGAATCTAGAATTACTTAAAAATAAGAAATTTAATTTAAAAAGGTAAAGGGTGGCTACAAGACTTGGGAGGTATAATGTTTGGCTAATAAAACTTTTCAGAATTTGGCCTTTAATAACACTGCCAGGACAACCTTGCAGAGGCTAATGGTGTCACCGAACGCTGTTTGCTAAAAACAGAATTATTCTACCTTTTGAAAATAGCTAGAAAAATATAATTTTGTACGTTAGGAGTAATTCTTAGAAGCCAAATAATCCAGAAATTCAATTACCTATTGATGCATAATATACATAATAAAAACTTATTTAAAGTATGTATATCAAAGAGTTGAGAATGTAACTGCCACCACTACAAATTAAATCCTGTGTGTCTCCCTAACTCCAGACGTTCCTTAATATCCAGCCCTTGTCAATAACTGATCTGCTTTTGGTCACTAGTGATTAGTTATGCTTTTCTAGAATTTCACATAAAGACAACTGCACATTATATAGTCTTTTGTGTCTAGACTCTTCTGCCCAGCATGTTCCTGAAATCCTACCATGTTACTGGACATAGCAGGCATTCACTGTGTTTATTTTTGGTGGTATTTGTTTATCCAATCGCCTACTGAAGTAACATTTGGAGTAGTTTTCAGTTTTGTCTATTGAAAATAAGGCTGCTACAAACAACAGCATATAAATCTTTGTTAGATGCATGTTTTATTGCACCTGAGCAAATATGTATTAAATTACTGGGTTGTACAGAAAACATGAGAAAAATTTTTTAAGAAACTTCAAAGATGATTTTTTTTTAAGTTTATCATTTTGAGAGAGACAGAGCACACGTGGGGGAGGGGCAGAGAGGGAGAGAGAGAACCCCAAGCAGGCTCTGCACTGTCATTGAGGAGCCCAATGTGGGGCATGAACTCATGAACCATGAGATCAGGACCTGAGGTGAAATCAAGAGTCAGATGCTTAACCGACTGAACTACCCAGACACCCTGCAAAACTGATTTCTAAATTGTCTGCACTAATTTCTTACATTCCTCACATCATGCTTCACAATCTCACTAAAACAGCATTGATTCCTTGTTTTAGCTATTCTAGTAGGTAGGTATGCTGCGGCATGTCACTGTGAGTTTTATTTGCATTTCTCTGATGACTAATGATGTTGAACATCACTTTATTTGCTTATTTGCCATCTAATAGTATATTGTGCATTATTAAGTCTCTGTTCAAATCTTTTGGCCTTTTTTTGGAGGGAGGAGGGGTTGTTGCTTCATTTATTAAGTTGTAAAAATTCTTTATTCATAACGTTCTTAGTCAGATATATGTATTATAAATATTTACTTCTGGACTGTGAATATTACTTTTACTTGGCAGGCTTTTCATTCTCTTACAGTGTCTTTCAAAGGTTAATTCAAAGATTAAAATGATTTTAATTTGATCAACTTCAATATATCATTTTTTTCTTTTATTGTTTGTGCTTCTGGAGCCCTACATAAAAATTATTTGCCCAATGCTGAAGTCACAAATATTTTCTTCTATCCTTTCTTATAGAAGTTTTATGATTTTACCTTTCAAATTTAGGTCTATTTTGGCTTATCTTTTGTTTATGAAGAGAAGACTTGTGGTCCATTTCCTCCTGATATAGACAGCCAATTGATCTGGCACCACTTGTGGAAAAGAATACCCTTTCCAAATCGGATTAACTGTGCATCTTTGTTAAAAATCAATCTGCCCCATCTGTATGGATCCATTTGTAAAATCTGTTCTGTTTCATTTATGTATATGTCTGTTCTACCAATACCAACTGTCTTGATTACTGTAACTTTACAGAAATCGTTTAAACCAAATCCTCCTTTTCTTTTTCAAAAATATTTTGTCTACTCCAGCTCTTTTGCATTTCCATATAAATTTTAGAACCAGCTTGCCATTTTTTAAAACAGTAACTTCTTAGGATTTTGACTGCGGTTATTTGAATATAAAGATCAATTTGAAAAAAACTGACATCTTATCAGTATTAAGTAGTCTAATTCACTAGCTTGGTATATCTACTTCTTCAATTTCATTCATAGGAATATTTTGTAGTGTTTAGTGTAGTGATCTTGATATTTCTTTTTTGTTTAAATTGAATCCAAGTTAGTTAACATATAATGCAATAGTGGTTTCAGGAGGAGAATTTAGTGATTCATCACTTACATATAATAACTAGTGCTCGTCCCAACAAGTGCCGTCCTTCGTGCCCATCACCCATTTAGCCCATCCTCCCACCCAAAACCCCACCAGCGACCCCTCAGTTGGTTCTCTGTATTTCAGAGTCTCTCATGTTTTGCCTCCATCTCTGTCATCTTATTTTTCCTTCTCTTCCCCCATGTTCATCTCTTTTGTTTGTTAAATTCCACATATGAGAGAAATCATATATTTGTCTTTCTCTGACTGACTTATTCTGCTTAGCATAATATATTCTAGTTCCATCCATGTTGTTGAAATAGCAAGATTACATTCTTTTTCCTGCAGAGAAATATTCCACCTGGATATATGTGCATGCGTGTATACAGACACATACCAAATCTTTAACCATTCATCAGTCGATGGACATTTGGGCTCTTTCCATAATTTGGCTACTGTGATAGCGCTCTTATAAACCTTGGGGTACATGTGCCCCTGATTTGAAAATCAGCATTTTTGTATCCTTTGGAGAAATACTTAGTAGTGCAATTGCTGGTTCATAGGGTAGATCGAGAATTTTTTGAGAAACTCCATCTACTGTTTTTCAGAGTGGCTGTACCAGTTTGCATCCCTACCAACAGTGCAGAAGGGTTCCCCTTTCTCCACATTCTCACCAACATTTGTTATTTCCTGAGTTGTTAATGTTAGCCATTCTGACAGATGTATCTCATTGTGGTTTTGATTTGTATTCCCTGATGATGAGTGATGCTGAACATCTTTTCATGTGTCAGTTAGCCACCTGGAAATCTTCTTTGGAAAAGTGTTCATCTCTTCACTGGGTTATTTGGTTTTTGGTGTTGAGTTTGTAAGTTCTTTATAGATTTTGGATACTAATCCTTTATCCAACATGTCATTTGCCAAGTATCTTCTCCCATCCTGAAGGCTGCCTTTAGTTTTTTTGGTTGCTTCCTTAACTGTGCAGAAGCTTTTTATCTCGATGAGGTTTTCATATTTCTTTTCAAGTTTATTTTTAAAATTTTACAGGTTTTGATGTTATTATAAGTAGCTTTGTTTTTAAAACAGTGTCATTTGCCAATTGTTAAGTAATAGAAATGAAGTTACTTTTGTTCAGTGACCCTTTATGGCGCCTTGCTAAACGTACTTAATGTTATCTGAAAACAGAGTACATCTTTCTTTCCAACCTGTAGGCCTTTTCTTGTCTTATTATACTGGCTAGCTTCTCCGTTAAACTACTGTATTGAAGTGCTAAGAGTATAACAGCATTCTTACACTGTACAGTTTTAGAGGGACAATACTTAGTTTTTTTACCATCAGGTATGATGTTAGCTATAGGTTCTTCCACAGTATTAGCTTTCTAAGAGTTTTTATAACAAATGGATGTTTAATTTTGTCAAAAATTTTTTCTCCACCTATGGTGATGATATTTTTCTTCTTTATTCTATTAATATAATGAATTATATCAATTAATTTCAAATGTTAAACCAAACTTGCATTCCTTTATGTTGCTGGATCCAATCTGAGAATTTCTGTCTGTATAAATGAAGGATATTGGAATGTCAGTCTATAATTTTTCTTTCTTGTAGTTTTTGTATGGTTTTAGTTCTAAGATGATACTAATATTTTGAGCTGGTAGGTCCTCCCTGCCATTGCTACTTTCTGAAAGGGTTTATATAGGATTGCCATTATTTCTTTCTTAAATATGTGCTGTAATTCATCAGGGAAGTCACTTGAGTACTGGATTTTCTTTTTATGGGGGCTTTTAATTAAAAATTTGATTTTAAAAATAGATGTGTGATTAGATTTAGGTTTTCTGTGTTTCTGTGTGTCAGTTTTAGAAAATTATGTCTTCAAAGATTTTGTCCATTTCATGTTAAGTCCTCTCTTTTAAGTCTTGTTTGTTTGCTTGTTTAGAGGCAGAAAAAGCAAGCAAGAAGCAAGCAGGGGAGGGGCAGAGAGGGAGGAGAGAGAATCCCAGACAGGTTTGGCGTGGTCAGCGCTAAGGGACACAGGGCTCTCGATCTCATCAACCGAGATATCATTTCCTGAGCCTAAATCAAGAGTCGAATGCTCAACTACTGAACCACCCAGTGGTTTCCTTTAATTCTAATAGCAGTAAAGTCTGTCTTCTCTTTTTTTTTTTTTAATTCTTTAATGTGTCTAGGTATAAACTTAATCAACTTTACTGATTTTTTTAAACAGTTTTTGATTTCATATCTACTGCATTTCTGTTTTTATTTTATTGCTATCTACTCTGTATTATTTCTCTTCTTCTACTTACTTTTTGGGTTTTATTTGCTCTTTATTTTCTAGATTCATAAATGGAAGTTTAGATCACTGATTTTAGGCCTTTCTTATTTCTAATATACTTATCTTAAACTATACATTTTCCCTAAGCATTACTGTCAGCTGAGTTCCAACATTTTTTGTATAGTTTCATTTCCATTGGGTTGAAAATATTTCCCAATTCACCTTATAATTTCTTCTTGACACCACTGATTGCTCAGAAGTATGCTACTTAATTTCCAAATATTTGGGAAATTTTTTCAAAGGTTTTTTAAAAACTGTTTTCTGCGTTAATTTTACCATGGTAGAAAATGTATTTTGTATGAATTAAATTGTTTAACATTTGTTGAGACTTGTTTTATAGCCCAGTACACTGTAGGTCTTAGTAATGTTCCATGCTCATTTGAAAAGAATATGTATTCTGTAATTGGTTTATAGTACTGTTCAAGTCTTCTATGTCTTTACATTTTTGTCTGTTATATCAATTACTGAGAGACTAGTGGAAAAACTCTCTGATGATAATTATGGATTTAGTTTTTGCTTTATTATTTTGAAGGTTTCTAATTTTTTATTATTTTTATTTATTTTGTTTTTAATGTTTATTTTTTGAGATTGAGAGAGAGAGTGCAAACAGGGGAGGGGCAGAGAGAGAGGGAGACACAGAATCTGAAGCAGGCTCCAGGCTCTGAGCTGTCAGCATGGATCTTGATGTGGGGCTCGAACTCACAAACCATGAGATCATGACCTGAGCTGAAGTCGGACACTTCACTGACTGGGCTACCCAGGTGCCCCAAAATATACCTTTTTAAATTAAATGTTTATTTATGTGAGAGAGAAAGGGCTTGGGTAAGTTTAGGAAGAGCAAAGAGATTGAGAGAAAGAGAAAGAATCCCAAGCAGGATCTACACCATTAGCATGGAGCCTGACGCAGGGCTCAAGTTCATGAACTGTGAGATCATGACCTGAGCCAAAACCAGGAGTTGGGCACCTAACTGACTAAGCCACCCAAGCATCTCAAGAAATATACTTTTAAGACTTTATGTCTTCTTGATGAATTGGCCCCTTTATTATGATGCACCCTTATCTCTGGTAACGTTCCTCATTTTGCAGTCTTCTTTATCTAATATTAACAAAAGCACTCCAGCTTTTATAAGATTCATGTTTGGATGGTATCCGTTTCCATTTCTTTACTTCTTGCCCATACATGTCTTAATATTAAATTACTTCCTCCCAACTCCTGACAGCAAATAGTTAAGTTTTGCTTTTTAAACTTGGGAAATTTCTGTTTTTTATTTGGAGTTTCTAGTTGATTTACATTTAATGTAATTTATCAGTATAGTGGTTTAAATCTACCATCTGTTTCTTTTACATTTATCCCATCTGACATTTGTTATTTTTTTTTAAGATTTCTGTTGCCTTAACTGCATATATTTTCACATTCCATTTTTGTTTCTTCTATTTCCCTCTTAGCTACCACTTTTTGTTTTAATTTTTAGTCATAGATGGAGGTCAGCATTTATTTTGATATAACATTAAAACTTTCTTTTATTATAAATACATTCAAGTTTATTAAAAAGATAACCTATATCCATAACAAAGCTTCAACAACTATAAAAACATGGCCAATTCTATCTATCCCATTTAAACTCGTTCACCTCTCCTAAATTATTTTGATGCAAATCCCAAATACATTAATTCATCTGTAACTATTTCAGTATGTATCCCTGTAAGGCCTTTAAAATGTTTTAATTTTAATTTTTTAGAGAGAGAGAGAGAGAGAGAGAGAGAGAGAGAGAGAGAGAGAGAGAGAGAGAGAGACGGACACAGGTAAAGAAAGGGAATCCCAAGCAGGCTCCAAGCCCAGCGCAGAGCCTAATAGGAGGCTCCATCCAATGACCCAGGTCATGACCCAAGCCTAAATCAAGAGTCTGGAGCTCAACAGACTGAGCCATCCAGGTGTCCCTCTGTAAAGATTTCTTAAAAATATAATTACTTCAACTAATAAATTAACAGTAATTTCTTCAGAGCACTAATTAGCCAATCATTGTTCAGATTTTTCTGTTGTATTTTTAAAAGATTTTTCCACAGTTTAAGTTAACATTCAAATAAGATCATTACTTATAATTGCTTGTTTTTATTGGAGTGGTGCGATGAAGAGATTCAGGGATGAACGTTCTCTTAAATTCTGTCTGCACTGTTATTTCTTTATGACAAGTAAGAGCTAAATTAACTTCAAAGGTGAAGACTAGGGATGAGACTTCAAAAAAATTAATAAAAATTAATCATCATTTCGATATAGATTGTACTATTGGAGTTTTAATGTCATTATTTTATCTCCCAAAGGAAAGAGCTACAGATGTAAATAGCAATTGATACGTTTTTAAGGAATAAGTTTATAAAAGACATTTAATGAACTATTCGTAATTTCTTCACCATACTTAGATTTTTTTAAATGTTTATTTTTGAGAGAGAGAGAATATAAGCAGGGGAGGGGCATAGAGAGAGGGAGACACAGAATCAGAAGCAGGCTCCAGGCTCTGAGCTGTCAGCACAGAGCCGGATGAGGGGCTCAAACTCACGAACTGTGAGATAGTGACCTGAGCTGAAGTCGATGCTTAACTGACTGAGCCACACAGGTGCCCCAGCGCTGTGATTTTTTTTAACCAGCCTAACCTTTTTACAAATAGAGTGAAAAAGAGGAAACATCTGTGATTTTAAGACAAACATAAGAAAGCTTGAGCTGATTTTATGATGTCAAATAACATATTGACTCACAAAAGAAATTTAAACAAAATTCTGGTAGCATTAAGCAGTATTATAATTGTATAAAACCTAATGACAATGTATTGATGAAAGTTTTTACAAACTTAACAACGCATTTGTAGGAAAATGAACTCCTCTTTTATCCTTAAATGCTAGCATACTTTAGAAAGAAATTTTTAATTTTACCATTGCCAATGAGATATTCAATTCCAGTCAATTTATACAGTTAGGTAAGTCAGAAAGATATAACAGATTGTAGAAATAAGGTTTATAATCATGGGTTTCTATTTAGTGAGGGGTACAAATTCTTTCCACATATATTTTCATTTCTTGAAATGATCACAGATGGCAAGCAAGAATCAGTGCTATTACTTTTTTGTATTTTAAAAATCAGCAAACTGAGGTTCCAAGATGTAAAATAAATGACCCAAGGTGATACTCTGGTCAGTTAGTGAGTCCAGACACATATCAAAGTTTTCCGACTCTCTTGTTAAACAAAAGACCAAAGCTGCACACTGATTTCAGATTTTCTGAATGAAACTTCCTGAAAACCATATACCCAATTTTAAGTCAGAAATATAAAAAAAGGAAATAGAATAAGGCAGAGAACACTGTGAGCTGTACAGGATATAGTAATGGTCTGGCTTTTATTGTAGTGACCATTTCCACTACAAGTTTCTCAAAAGCATGTGTTCTTCTCCAATGACACAAAATCATCCAGAAGAATAAAACTAAGAGATTCTTTATTGAACATCTAGAGAACTGGAGGTTGGGGCACTCCCTTTTTCCTTATTACTGTTTTTCAATAATATTCACTTGTACTGAGATGTCCCTATATGCCATGCATAATGCCTAACAGAGAGAACAACACTATCCCAACCTTGTCCATAAGAAGTTTCCAGTTGGGGACAGTTAGAAGCAAACAGGTACAGCCATAAATAACAAAAGAAAATAATTAAAACTTATATACAAAGTACTAAAGAGTAGTTGTGCTTCTGTGCATAGGATAGAGTATTTTGGAGTAATAACTAAAAAGAATCTCAATATATCTTAGCTACAATGAAATAACTTCTTATGTTTCTATTCTGGGAAAAGTAATTAGCCATTATGTGAGCTAAGTTATATCACAGTCCACCATTCTATAAAAGAGAGCTGATGTCAAATAAACATAGCAATAAAACTGCAGAGGTAAAATAATCTGTTAATATTTATGTTTCAGAATCAGTTAGTGATATTATGAAGACAGATTTCTAAAGTATTTTCCCTTCTGCTCTGTGCCTACTTTTTGTATGAGAAATTCAATTTGATGTTCACATCTTATTCAATTAGATACACTATATACCCTACAGTGTTTGTAATCCTAACTATAACAATTAAATCTATGAGGCATTTAATGTACCTTAGACTGATAGTGAACTGAGGTCTGAAACAGTTTCATTAGCATTTCTCTACTTAATTTTTGTAAACTAGGGGTTTATTTCTGGGTCCATGCTTTATTTTATGCTTCTCAAATTAGAATATGTACTGATGTGCTACAAAATAGAATAACATATTTTCTAGGAATGAAGGTTTCCTGGGGAAAAGGTAAGATGGCAGAATAAGAGGATTCTAAGTTAATTCTGTCCCATGGACACATCAAGATAACAGCTACATCTATGTATCTAACTCTGAAATGGACCTGAAGGTTGCCAGAAGAAACCTTCCACAATTCATTGGAGAGGAGCCAAGCAGAGACATGGTTAAGAACCAAACGCCCAGCAAGACTAACCACAAAGGGGAGGGACATCACAAGCACAGAGTAAGAAGGGGATGAGACCCCACACTAGGCACCTTTGACACTGGGGACCTGGTACTGATAAGACATGTCTCTAAAACAACCAGATTTGAAAACCAACAGGGCTTAAATTTAGGAGCTTTAAAATCATCATGCCTTAACCCTGGGAGAATGACTGGAAACTGAGTCCCCACGCTTAAAGAGGCAACATAATAAGTAACTTGCCCTAGACACAGTGTAGAAGCAGCAGTTTGGAAAGCCGCTGGGGTACACATGAAGGAGATTTATTCACTCATCTCAGAAAGTGTACTGGAGGGGCGGGGATCGTCAGACTCGTTTGGAAACAAAAGTGCTCCCACTTTTGGGGAGGTCCCACTTCCTACCTGTTTTCCCAAACTGGATAGCCAGACTCCTGCAGGAGGCAGGGCTGATACTCTCCATCCACGTTGGTAAAACCATGAGCCCTGGCCCCACAGTCCCCTGTGGATGTGCCCTATTCAACCCACCCACTTTGACAGACATCCCTCCAAAGTCCCACCACAGATTGCAGGAAGCTCTGGCAGGGGCTGGCACCATTCCAAAGTAACCCCTACCCAAGGGAGGAGGGAAGATAGCCTCAGACACTAGTGCACTGCCAGCTGCAGCAGCCCAGCTTCTTAGCTGGCTGCCCAGGGAGCAAGACCTGTCCTCAGCGCATCCCCAAATGTGGCAGAGAGGACTGCTTCACACAGTAAGCCTGACTGCCAGCCCTGCCCACTGAGGAGCCCCTGGCAGACTCAGACAAGCCTTCCAACCCTGCCCAGTGCGCCCACCACTTTAGGCAAAGGTGGTCACTGCAGCTGGCTAGGCTGAAGGCTCAGCCAAAAAGAGAAGAGTCCATGCAGCCCACACTGGGGAAGCCTCTGGAGCACCTGGGGTTCTGGTGACAAGAATAATTGTGCTATAGGGCACCACAGGGCCTCTCTGACACAAAGCCAGTGGTTTCAAGACCAAGAGAGGTAGCTGACCTATATAATACATAAAAACAGAAACAGAGACTTAGGCAAAATGAGACAAAGGGATATGTTCCAAATGAAAGAATAAAAAAATATCAAAGTAAAAAAGCTAAATGAAGTAGAAATAAGCAATATGCTTGATAAAGAATTCAAAGTAATAGTCATTAAAATACTCACTGGACTTGAGAAAAGAGTGGATCATCTTAGTAAGAACTTCAAAAAAGAGTTAGGAAATACAACAAAATAAAGAGGCAAACTTGAATAACTCAATAAATGAAAGGAAGAATACACTAGAGATGATACAACAGCAGATTATACAATGCAGAAGAACAAATCGGTGACCTGGAAGACAGAGTAATGGAAGGTAACAAAGGCAAACACAGAAAGAAAAAAGAAGAGTGACTGAAAACAAGTTAAAGGGAATTCAATGACATCACCAACTGTAATAACATTCACATTATAGGGACCCCAGAAGGAGAGAGAGATGATGACACAAAAAACTTATTTGAAGAATTAATAGCAGAAAATTTCACTAATCTGAGTAAGGAAACAGATATCCAGACACAAGAGGCACAGAGAGTCCCTAACAAGATGAAACCACAGAGGTCTACACCAAGACATATAATAATTAAAATGACAGAAAGTAATGGTGGAGAGAGAATTTTTAACAGGAAAATAGTTACTTACAAAGGAAACCCCATAACGGCAATCAGCTGACTTCTCAGAAGTCTGCAAGCAAGGAGTGGCACATGATATATTCAATGTGCTACGAGGGAGAGAAAAACTTATAATCAAGAATATTCTACCTGACAGGGTTATCATTCAGAAGAGGGGAGATAAAAAGCTCCTTAAATAAAAGTTTAAAAATTTCATTACCACTAAACCAGCATTACAAGAAAATTTAAAGGGAATTCCTTAAGAGGAAAGTAAAGGCCATAATGAGAAAAAAATTACAGAAAGAAAAATTTCCCACAAAAGAGAACGTATGGTGGGGTGCCGGGGTGGCCTAGTTGGTTGAGCGTCCTATGCTTGGCCTAGGCCATGATCCCAGGGTTGTGGGATCGAGGCCCAGGTTGGGTTCTGTGCTGGGCATGGACCGCCTTAATATTTCCCTCTGCACCCTCCCCTGCTTGTGCATACTCTCTCTAAACAATAAAAAAAAATAATAAAAAAAGAAAAGCAAACATATAATAAAAGTAGATTAATCACTTACAAAGCTAGTATGGAGGTTTAAATGCAAAAGTAGTAGAATCAATTTTACCTACAAAAATTAGCCAAAGCATACACAAATCAAAAAGACATAAAATATGACATCATATATATAAGACATGCCTGGAGGAATAAACATTTAGTTGCTCTAGAATGTGCAGGACTTAAGTGATCATCAACTTGATATAGACTGCTATACTATCAGATTTTATACATGAACTCAATGGTAAGCACAAATCAAAAACCTATAACAGATACAGAAAAAGAGAAAGGAATCTAAGTACAACACTAAAGAAAGTCATAAAACTGTGAGAGACAAGAGCAAGAGTAGAAGTAACAGAACTATAACCAACTAGGAAACAATTAACAAAATGGCAAAAAGTGCATACCTATCAATAATAACTTCAAATGTAAATGGACTAAATGACCCAATCAAAAGACACACGATGACTGAATGGATTAAAACAACAACAAAAAACCAAGACCCATGTGTATGCTGCCTATATAAGACTCCCTCCATCCTAAAGACATGCAGACTGAAAATGAAGAGATGGAAAAACATACACCATGTAAATCAAAGCAAATAAAGAAACCAGGGTACTAATACTTATATCATACAAAACAGACTTTAAATCAAACACTGGAGCAAGAGACAAAGAAGGGCACCTCATAATGATAAAGGGATCAATCCACCAAGAGAATATAATAATTGTAACTATATATGCACCCAAGATTGGAGTACCTAGATACACAGAGCAAATATTAATAGACATAGAGGGAGAAATTGACAGTAATACAATAACAGTAGGGGACTTTAACATCTCACTTAAATCAATGGATGATCATTCAGACAGAAAATCAACCAGATAACAAGGCTTTAAACACCACATTAGATGAGATGGACCTAACAGACACACCACATTCCATACAAGGACAGAACGATTTACATTTTTTCAAGTGCACATGGAACATTCTCCAGGATAGATCACATGTTAGGCTTCCAAATAGTGTCAATATGTTAAAGAAGACTGAAATCATATCAAGCATCTTTTCTGACCACAATGGTAGGAATCTAGAAATCAATTAATAGAAAAAATCTGGAAGAAACACAAAAACATGAAGGCGAAGCAACACACTACTAAACAACGGATGTGTTAAACAAGGAATCAAAGAGGAAATAAAAAAAATTCATGGAAATAAATGAAAATGAAAACACAATGGTCCGAAATCCTTGGGACAAAGCAACAACAATTTTGTGAGGGAAGTTTATAGTGATACAGGGCTACCTAAAGAAATGAGAAAGTCTCTCAAAATCAACCTAACTAACCTTAAAGAAAAAGAACAAATCCCAAAGCTAGTTGATGGAAGAAAGTAATAAAAGATTAGAGCAGGAATAACCAAAACAGAGACTGAAAGAACAATAAAAAAGATAAATGAAAACAAGAGCTGCTTTTTGAAAAGATAAACAAAATTGATACACCTTTAGCTAGACTCGTTAAGAAAGAAAAGGGAAGACATAATAAATAAATTAGAAGTGAGGAAGAGGAGAGGTAACTGAAATCATAGAAATACAAAGGATTATGAGAATATTATTAAAAATCATATGCCAACAAATTGGACAGCCTAGAAGAAATACATGAATACATGAATACAGTCTTCCAAAACTGAATCAGGAAGAAACAGAAAATCTGAACACACTGATGATTATTAGTAATGAAATTAAATCACTAATCAAAAAATTCCCAACAAACAGAAGTCCAGAACAAGATGGCATCAAAGGTGTATTTATTCTCAAACTTCCAAAAATAGAAGAGGAAGGAAGACTTCCAAATTCTACTATGAGGCCAGTATTACCCTGATTTCAAAAGCACACTAAGACACTGCAAACAGTGAAAACAACAGGCCAACATCTCCGGTGAACACAGATGCAAACATCCTCAACAAAATATTAGCAAATGGAATCCAATGATACATTAAAAAATTATTCTCACAATCAAATGGGATGTAGTCTGATGATGCAAGGGTGGTTCAACAGTCACAAATAAATCAATGTGATACATCGCATTAACAACAGGAAGGATGAAAACCATATGATCATCTCAACAGGTTCAGTAAAGGCAGCTGACAAAATACAACATTCATTAATGGTTAAAACTTTCAATAATGTGGATTTAGAGGGAACACAGATCACAACAAATGCCATATCTGAAAAACCCTGATCATACTCAATGGTGAAAAACTGAAAGCTTTTCTTCTAAGATCAAGAATAAGACAAGGATGTCCAAGCTCACCACTTTTATTCCATCTAGTACTGGAAGAGCTAGCTGCAGCAAGCAGACAAGAAAAAAAATAAAAAGCATCCAAATCAGTCAGGGAGAAGGAAAACTGCCACTTTTTGCAGATGCTATGATAATATATATAGAAAATATAGAAAACTCTAAAGACTCCACCAAAAAAACCGTAAGAATTGATAAACAAATTTTAAAAAGTTGCAGGATATAAAACCAATATACCAAAATCTGTTAAGTTTCTACACACCAATAACAAAGTAGCAGAAAGAGAAATTGAGAAAACAATCCCATTTACAATTATACCAGAAAGAATACTAAGAAACAAACAAAAATGGTGAAAGATGTATACTCTTCAAATAAGACACTATAGCGGATGACACAAATGGGAAATATTCCCATGCATTAGAAGACTTAATATCATTAAAATGTTTACATTACTCAAAGCAATCTACAGCTTCAATGAAATCTCTGTCAAAATATATACAGCATTTTTAACAGAACAAATAATCCTAAAATTTGTATGAAATCACAGAAGACTTTGAATAGCCAAAGCAATCTTGAGAAAAAAGAACAGAGCTGGAGGGATCACAAACACAGATTTCAAGATGTACTGCAAAGCTACACTAATCAAAGCAACATGGTACTGTCACAAAAACAGAAACACAAATCAAAAGAAAAAGGTAAGAAACCCAGAAATAAACCCATACCTATATGGTTAATTAAACTGCTACAATGGAATCGAGAATATATAATGAAATGATACTCTTTTCAATACATTATGTTGGGGAAACTGGAAAGCTACATGCAAAACAATGAAACTGGACCACTTTCTCATACCATAAAAAAAAACCAAACTCATAATGGATTAAAGACCTAAATATGAGACATGAAACCATAGAAACCCCAGAAGAGAACACAAGCAGTCATTTCTTGCCCATCATCATTAGCAACCAATTAATGGATATGTCTCATCACACAAAGGGGAAGAAAGCAAAAATAAACCCCTGGGAATATGCCAAAAAAAACCTTTTGCACAGCCAAGGAAAACATCCACAAAACCAAAACACAACCCACTGTTAGAAGATATTTATAAGTGATACATCTGATAAGGAGTTCATATCCAAAAATCTATAAAGAATTTATATAACTCAACACCAAAAAACCTCCAAGTAATCTGAGTAAAAATTGGGCAGAGGACCTGAACATTTTTCCCAAAGGAGATATAGAGGTGGCCAATGGAGACATGAAAAGATGCTCAATGTCACTAATCATCAGGGAAATGCAAGTCAAAACCACAATGAGATATCACTTCATACCAGTTAGAATGGTTAGGGTAAAAAAGACAAGAAATAAGTGTTGTGGAGGATGTGAGAAAAGAGAACCCTCACACACCGCTGGTGGGAATGTAAATTGGTACAGCCAGTGTGGAAAACTGTATCAAAGTTCCTCAAAAAAATAAAAAATAGAAATGCCCTGTGATACAGCAATTCTACTACTGGGTATTTATTTATCCAGAGAAAACAGTAACACTAATTCAAAAAGATATATGTACCCATATGCTTACTGCAGCATTATTTAGAATAGTCAATATATGGAAACAACCCAAGTGTCCACTGATAGATGAATGGATAAGGAAGGGGTGTGTGTGTGTGTGTGTGCGTGCACAAAGAAATATTACTCAGCCATAAAAAAAATACGAATTTTGTCATTTGCAATAATATGGACTTAGAAGGTATAATGCTAAGTGAAATAAGGCCGAAAAAGACAAATAACATAAAATTTCACTAATAGGTGGACTCTAAGAAACAAAACAAACTAATGCAAATACAAATCAAAAACCTCAGACATCTAAATTCAGAGGACAAACTGGTGGTTGCCAGAAGGGAGGAGGCTGGGATGATGGGTGAAATAAAGGCAATTAAGAGATACAAACTTCCGGTTATAATAGAGTAAGTCGGAGATGAGAAGTACAGCACATTAAATGGTAACAGATGGGGGTTACACTTCTTTTATTGTGGTGAGTACCGAGTAATGTATAGAATCGCACGTTGTACACCTAATATAATTGTATTAGTTATACTTCAATTTTAAAAAAATGTGTTTTCTTTTCTCAGAAGGTGAAGGAGGAGATGAGACTTGAGAGGCTGGGGCTGTCTAGAAAAAAAAAAATCAGCAGATAATAAGAACAGTTATAATATTAAACTGCCATGGTTGTACTTTAGAATATAAAGGAAAATTCACATAAATTAAAACAATACTACATTAAAAAACAAAGAAATAAACCTGCCTTTCCATGGGTCTCTGGGGTAAGCTGCCAGAACATCTACCCATTCGCCTTTATTCTCCTAGGCTCTGGAGGCTACGCTGGTGAAAAGCAATGCTCCACTGAATTCAGAATTCTGAACATTACTATTTTTAAGAGTTTATAAGACTTTAATAAAAATGCTTAGAGGATCAGGTGCTTTGAATTTGTTTTATATCTAATATACTAGGCATGCTTGGTCATTTATTTTATCTGGAACAAGAATATTATTCTGACATGGTTTAGGCCATTCCCAATTTCAGAATGCCAAGACCCACAAACATGCTGAGGGGAGAAAATATATCATAAAAGAATGGGTAAGTAGTAAGCGACTTTATCCTTCATGTTTTAAAACAGCAGCACACACAGAACATTTCATTTAATCCTTAATCTGTAAGATAAAAGAGTTCCCTAAATTTGGGAAAACAAAGTTCTTTGAACATCTCTGAAGTACTCAGAACAAATTCAGAAGGGCTAGAAAGTCTCTTTTTAAAGAATCATACTAACTCACGACCAGTGGGCTATATGTTTTTATACTGGGGGTGGTGTCTGTATGTGCTGGGGTGGGGTGAGGAGGTTGCTAAGTCAAGGTCACAGGACTGCTACAGACACAGGTAAAGCCACGGGCCGGATGGTCCGCTCCATCCCTCTTTCCGTTTCGGATGGGCTCTGCCAGCTTCTGGTTGTGGATCATCTGCTCCACAGATAAGAGAATACTCAATAATTTATAAGCATAAATTAACTCCTCACTTAATGTAGAAAACAATGCCTTTCCAGAAATGGAACTGCTGCACTCCATGACATGAAATATTTACGGAAGCCAGTTGAGGAAAACAACTGATGAAGGCTCAGGGGTTTAATCAATCAAAGATACAGCACCCTGCACGCACATCCATACAAGAGTTATTTGTACACAGTAGATAACAACATTTAATGCTATATATATACACATACCATTTTATCTAAATATTAAATATTCCAGTGTATACAGATACCAATAAGAAAAACTCACAGCTGTCAGTCTTATAAGGACTTGGTCAGTACACCTGGGGCAATTCTGTTCCTTCAAAGGCAGTTCCTTGCCCAGTCCAGAGAGATCTGCACAGGAGACACTACAGGGAAGGCTGACTATGTTCTTGTAGTGTTTTCTGAGCTGGCTTCAAGATACCCGTCTCTTTTTATCTTAATTCTATTTTCCTCTACTTTCCTCTAGTTTCTTCTGTCTTTCCAGTCTGGATACCTTTGTGATAACATTTTCCAGCTCTTTATTCATCTACCCATGCTTGCTAATTGACAGCATTCCTACTCTGCTGGAGAGCTTCCTTGGGTCACTCCTATGACCCAAGTGACATTCCTGGCTGTGTGATCCCCCTTCTCTTCCCAGTTATGCCAAATGAAGGCAACCAGCCACAATACGCCTCTGACATTCTGAGCTGGAGGCAATTAAGCAGCAGCAGATGCAGGGAAAGCTCTCTGTCCTTACCCTATGTGGCTAAAAGGGGATATAAATTTGTGCAAAGATATCCCTCCTTCCCTACTTGAAAGGATGAAAGTTAATCACAGAGCAACTTTAGATGCCCATCAGCGTGCGGATGGCACCGAGGTATCTACACAGCCAAGCTTACTAACTAGCTTTTATCTCCCACTCCTTTACCATTTATTTGCCTTCCTACAATTTGCCACCTCTTGAGACTCAAGGTCCTTTCCTTTGTCTTGTCATTTCTCTAAAAATTTATTGTACTTTGTCGAAGATGCTATATAAACCTGAATTCTAAGCCATGTCTTCGAGTTACTCATTTCTGACTTTCTCTCATGTATACATGATACACACAGGCTGACAAGCTTCTGTTTGTTTTCCCTTGTTAAAATGTCTTGTTATAGAGCCCAGCCCAGAACCTAAGATGGCTAGAGAAAAAAATTCTCCCCTTACATTAACATGTGGTATTGTAGAGCCTGCCTCCTTTCTGGCTCAGGGCAGACAGAAATAATCACTTAAAAGTTCTTAGACTTAATTGAGCAGCAGAGCTACTACATATGTTCCTAGTCTAACTGTAAGAGACATGAAATATTTCTATGTACCTTCCTAATTTCTATTAAAGGAGCAGAGTTGTAATAACAGATTAAGAACTATTTGCTAAAATGTTCACTGCTCCAAGTATCAGGTACTTTATGAATCAATGAAGAACTGACGATAATAGCTCAATTACAGGGAAGAAGATGTTCTGAACAAATACATCCTTTGTTTAACTTTGGTGTTACTAAATACAGCTCTGTGACACTGCCCAGGGCAAGGGCATTTCTCTGCTTTGTAAACACCTTTGAAATTCTTTTTTTACATGCGTCATTCTGGTTGATCTCCAAGTTTTTACAAATGCCAAGTTTTGTAATCCTATTTTAGATTATAAGCAGTTCAGTCAATGTTGAATACTTCAATATACAGAATAAACGTAGATGTTAGGTTTCATACACATTTCCCCCCAGATGATAATTACAGTTTGAACACACAGATGTAGAAAAGTTACAGATGTTACAAATATATAAAATGTTGCCTTTGCAGGGCACCGGGGTGGTTGAGTCGGTTAAGCGTCCGGGTCTTGATTTCAGCTCAGGTCATGATCTCACAATTTGTGAGTTTGAGCCCAGCACTAGGCTCTGCACTGACAGCATGGAGCCTACTTGGGATTCTTGTTTCAATCTCTCTCTTCTCCTCCCCTCACTCACTCTGTCTCTAAAATAAACATTAAGAAAAAATTTTGACTCTGCTCTGCCCCTTCCCCGTTCCTCTCATCCCTTGATTCTCCTGAGAATTCTGATCACCTGCTTCCTAAGCCAATTTAATTTTTTAATTAAAAAATAACAATAAGTCTGCATAATCAAGAACTTCCTAAAAGCTCATTGTTAAGATAAATAAGATCACTTTCCATTGCCAGTCAGGCAGCCTGCACCCATAGAAAACAAAACACTATAGTTTCATGAACAATAGTTTCATATCCCTGATTCAGAGTTTTGGTGGCTTTGAGTGCTTTAATGAATGGGTATCCATGAATCACATATCAATCTCATTTTTTAGCTTCCAATGAAATTTTTGTCAAGAAAAACAGTGATCACCAAAGCATTATTCACAAGAGGCAAGATACGGAAACACCTAAATGTCCACAGGTAGATGGATAAAAAAATATCATATGTGTATATGTGCCCATATGCAATATTACTCAGCCCTATAAAGAAGGAAGTCCTACCATTTGTGACAAAATGGTTGAACCAGAAGGCCATTATGCTAAGTGAAATAAATCAGATGCAGAAAGGGGCATCTCGATGGCTCACTCAGTTAAGCATCTGACTTTGGCTCAGGTCATGATCTTGTGAATTGTGAGTTCGAGCCCGACTTCAGGCTCCACACTGTCAGTATGGAGCTGCATGCAATTCTCTCTCCTCCTCTCTCTGCCCCTTCCCCATTTACACTTTCTCTTTCAAAATAAAGAGGGGGTGAGAGGTGGAGAAATGTGAGGCTGATCAGCGGGTATAAGAAGAATAAATTCTGGGATGTAAGGTATAGCATGATGATTATAGTTAATAATACTGTACCGAATACTTGAACTTTGCTGAGAGAGCAAATCTTCAATGTTCTCACCACACACACACAGTGTCTGCGTGAGGTGGTGGGTGTGTTAACTTGATGGTAAGCACCGTACCGTGTACACATGTATTACATCATGTTAGACACCTAAAAAAATCATGTTGTACACCCTAAGCATGTGCCATTTTTGTCGTCCATACCTCAGTAAGACTCAAAGTGTTAACATATTTTCATGAGCTTTAAAATTTCATAAAATAAATTAATGATTTATAAGCGACTTTATACTTTGGATACTTTTTCCTCAGTTATGTCACAGGCAGTTCAAGGAAGCCATTGTGACAGAGGGACTTCCACACTATCTAAAAGTATTTTCTAAGGTAGGAACACATAATTTTATAAATATCTACAGCCCATATTTTGTATGTGAAATACTCTGTCCTACAGTTTGCTATGAACTTTTATTCCTCAAGCTTTCCATTATTTGAGATTCCAAAAAGCCAGAGCTGAATTTTAAAATGTTACACATTCTACAACTTATTTTCATAACCTTTCTTTCCTTAAATGTTCTTGACCCTAAGCAGTATACTTGGTAAATATTTTTCTTTATGTATTTGTAAAAGAAACATTACTTTCTTCACAGTAACTTTAAAGTATACTTGTTAAAAGTTGTTATCTATCCTTCCTTGGTTATAAACCTTGAGGTAGTGTCTGTGTATTTTAATACATTCCTAACAGTATATAGCACAATATCAAATATTAATATTATAAAATGAATGCACAAAAGGCTTCTTTGTATTTCTACCTATAGAGGCCATAAAAATGTGGACCAAATTTACATTCTGTTATGAAATTCAACATACCAATAATTAAACATAAGAATATTAATATTTATGGGTTATTTTCATGCAGAACAGGTCTATATCCAATCTTTTGCCCAAAACTCACACATCAAATAAACAACAAAGTTATAATAAAACTTTATCTGTTCTTTTTCAGAGAGTTCCAGGGCACATGCACCTCTGAAATGAAAATAAAGCTGGATAACACTTGGAACTCTTTATTTTAAAAAATAATACTCTTTGGGGCACCTGAGTGGCTGAGTCAGTTAAGCATCTGACTCTTGATTTCGACGCAGGTTATGATCCCAGGGTTGTAGGATTGAGTCCCGCATCCAGTTTGGTGCTGAACGTGGAGCCTGCTTAGGATTCTCTCTCTCCTCTGTGCCCTTCTCCCCTACTTGAATGTGCTTTCTCTTTAAATAAAAAAATTAATGTCAGATAAAATAAGACAGCACTTCTCATAGGAGAGGACAAGTGATAATACAGTAAAGGGCATTACCGAGAGCTCTTCCTAAAAATCCTGGTACAAAGCACTGAGCTCTGACAGTTTATAGGTGTCCCCTTGGGCACTGTTTTTGAAACATCAGTAATTCCAAAGGGTGCTGCTTCGTGAATGTCTAGGTGAATTCCAAATGATATGACAACTGTACAAATGGTACACGTCGCAAACCCAGATTTAGAAGTGGAAAAACAATGTTATTATTTTTAAAGCCACTGCTGAAATCATGAGTGCAGGAAGGACCACAGTACTTGAACACCTGGATTTTAGTTCACACGTGCTCTCTGGCAGGAAACTGTCTGAGAGTGTTTGGATTTCAAATGCAGCTGCTCTTTCTGTATCATAGCAACACATAGAATCTTTCTGCTCAGTGTCTTTATTAAAATACATAATAACATTTTAAAATGCAGATACAATCCATCCACACCCCTTATATTAAAGCCTTACCCTCCCTCCACCTGTTCTTTGAAAACTTCTTCCTTCCCTTTTCTATCCTGATTTTATCTTTTAAACCCAAAGCCATTTACATGAGTCCCTCCTTAAGAATGCTACCAGCCTTCTGCCCAGATAGTAGTATTCCCCAAACTGAAGGCATTTAGTAATGCCCTTTGTGATTGTTTCCCAGATTTTTTGTCTTCCTGTACTGTTATTTAATAGTTTAGAAATGAGCTTCCTTTTAAAACTCATATAAAGAAAATCTGTGCCTCTTCCACTGTAAAATACAGCTGATCCGGTGTTTCAGTCAGAAGAGAAATTATACAGAGGTAAGAAAAGAGCTCCAAATCCCAGTGCCATAAAATGGGGCCAAAATATTGTATGCTATAGACAGGTCCATCTGAGGTCAGTTATAGTTCCACTCCACACTTTCTCTCCTCTGTGACCAAAGCTAATGGAACACCTTCTAGGGCACTGCCCCCTTCTGGGACATTGCCAACCACACTGCAGGGGGAAAAAAAAGAGGACATGACAAATCCTTGCTCTTAAAACTTCAGCTTAGAGGGGGCATGGATTGGGGGTGCCTAGGTGACTCAGTCAGTTGAGCGTCCAACTCCTGATTTCAGCTCAGGCCATGATCCTAGGGTCGTGGGATCGAGCCCCATGTAGGGCTTCCGAGGAGCAGGGAGTCTGCTTGGGATTCTCCCTCTCCCTCCCTCTTTGCCCCTCCCCACCACCTCTCCCTCCCTCTTTGCCCCTCCCCACCATCTCTACCTCCCTCTTTGCCCCTCCCCACCATCTCTCCCGCCCTCTTAGGAAAAAAATGACACTCATTTCTTTGGCTAGAGCGAGTTGTGAGGATAACACTTAATGGGCTAGAAACATCTAATCCTTCCCTAGCAAGTGCAGCAGATATTTTGAACAATAATAAAATTCACCGCACTTGCCAGGAATAGAAGATAGTTATGTAAAGAAAACACAGTGCTATTAATTTCTAGTTAGATGTTTCCTGCCAAGCATTAAAATCACACTAGTGCCAACTGATTTTCTCCTTAATTTATTCAGAATATTTGGAAGGGAACTGTATCTCTCTATGTGATAACATTTCATACCCACATCCAGGTATCACATAAGATCATTTGTCTAAAACCACTGCCAGTATGCTTTCCATAGCTTTACAACGCACCTACAAATATCGAATTAAAATTCCCAAATAAGGCTGACAGTTGAATTCACACTCACATTTCCACCATTAGCTCCAGCCATGTATTTTCCTTCTTCTTGTCCCCATTGGTCCCCTGACCCCCCGTTCTGACAAATCCCAACCTCCCCAGACTGCATCTCTGCACTAGTGCATCTTCTGCTTAACTGCACCACTATTTGATGAACCGAGACCTGCCATTGGTATTTTATATTTCCCAAGCACATAAAATTCAGCTCTTAGCCTTGCCCTTACACTAAAAGTCTCACAGTCTTCTTTAGTCTTTTTAGTGAGAAATAACTGTCGGGCTCCTTTTCAAATGAAGTATGAACTGAAGAATAATATTAAAAACATAAACAGAAAAGGACTGGATGAGAAATGTAAAGTTTTGGCCTAAGATGAAGTATAGTCAAATATATTAAGAGTATTACTACTTGGATAAAACTGTTAAAATGTGTTTATCATTACAATTAAATGTCAACTAAGAAATTGGATAAATTAGGGGTGCCTGGGTGGCTAAGTTGGTTGAGTATCTGACTTCAGCTCAGTTCATGATCTCACGGTTCACGAGTTTGAGCCTGGCATGAGCTCTGTGCTAACTGCTCCAAGCCTGGAGCCTGCTTCAGATTCTGTGTCTGCCTCTCTCTTTGCCCCTCCCAGCCTGCAGGCTTGCTCTCTGTCTCTCTCTCAAAAGTAAAAACATTAAAAAAAAATTTTTTTAATGGATAAATTAACATGGAGGAGGGAGATAAATTATTCAGATGTTTTGCTTTTCTAATTTGTATACTTTGTAACATAAACAGCATCATTCTGAGTAATAAAGGTACTAAGACCAAGAGAAGCTAAGTTTCTGAGCTTGAAAAAAAGAAGAATCCAGAGGCATGTGAATTCTTTATGGATAGATGAAACTTACAAATACACAGTGCAGAGTTACAGATATTAAAGGGAGTATCTAGCATAATGATGTCTAGTCAAGCAAAGGCATGAAGAAAAGTGTAATGTAAAAAGTAAAATGAATTAAAATATTCTATATTAGATTCTTTGTCTACTTCTCGAAGATGTATGCTAGCAAAAACTAATTGTAAACTATACTATTATTAATTTACAAGCACAATTTGAACATTTTAAATTCTTAATATTAATAACTAATAAAAACATCAATCTTGTACATGAATATATTAAGATACTGACATAAAATAAATTTCCCTTTATAAATGCAAAATGGTACCTTTATATTTACCTTTAAAGGTACCTATACGTTTTTTTTAGAAATTAAAAAAAAGAAGTGATCAAGGGAAAATCCTGTTTTTGGCTATCTGGCCTGGCTTTATAACACACTTGATCTTATACTCTCACATAGATACACTGCTTCCCTTGCATACCAGTGAATATCCCGAGGAAGTGTGCTGAATTTTTCTTCCAATAGTTTTTAAAAAGTATTTTTCATGCAGTGACTACGTGCAACACAGAGCATGCATCCCTGAAGGATGTGGTTAAGTTTTATTTTTTAAGTTGTTTTTAGTGTTCTAATTAGTACCAGGTAAACCTTTAACACTGTCAATTAAAATGACATCACTCATTTTTCTTTGAGAGATTCTCTTTCCTGGAAATAAATATGAATATAGAAGGCTTGACTACAATCAGAACACCAGAGCCTCTCATGTGGAACTGCAGTACTTTCAAACTGTTATCTATCTTCCAGTGAGGGCAGCCTTTTCCATTCTGTCAGTAAACAATTATTGTTGAATCCCTCCCTGTATGTACAAGGCACCAATGAATTAAAAATGGGGCAGGAAACAGACATTGGAATTTGTGATCTAGAAGCGAAGATGTATCCAAATCCAAATCACTATCATGTAAGACAGTATAATTATAAGTTAACAGGGGAATGAATGCTGGAGGCCAAACAGAGGATGTAATATGTATTGTTTCCTGGGGCGAATCAGAGGGACTGCAAAGGAAAAAATGACATCTAATCTGGGCAAAATATAATAGTTAGAAGTTAGGCAGAGATCAAAAAGAGGGAGAAGGAGGGTAAATTCTAGGCAGAAAGCACAGCATGAGGAAAGGCATAGAGGTAGGAAATCACAGTGGCTATTGTGGTAACAGCAAGGACTTCAATTGACAGGACTTCCATGTGGGAGTGGCGTGGACGCCCAGAAAAATACTCTGGGTGCTGTATCAGAGTGCAGCTTTGAGAAAAATATCTCTGCTGAATGAATACAATAAACCAGGCATTCAGTGTGAGTCTGAACAATGAACTGCCAAATAGGGGCTCTATCTAGTTATTTTAGTGTGCTAATTACAGAGCGAAAATGTTGTATTATAGGAAACAAAGACTGAATCAGCACATTAAGAAAGTATGCCTCATTAGCAATACTTTTAAAGAGTCAGGATGTCTGAAGCTCCAGAATAGATTATTTATGGTTCTGTGTATATAGAGAGCCAGGAAATGGGGAGGTGGATGAAGAGAAGCAGAAATAGAAAGTATTCTAATGTACTTACCTGTTAGGAAGTGCTTTTTCTAATTTAGAAAATGTGTTATTGACAAATCTAAGAAAAAAATTAGTACAGGATATTTACTGTAACATTTGCACCGGTTAGTACATTTAAAAGTGTCTTCAGATAGTTTCTTACTTGATCTTCATAAAAGCCCTATTGTTCAACACAGCAACTGTATTATTCCCATTGTATAGATGAGAAATAGGGCTCGGGGAGGTCCAGACTGTCCGGGTGCCACTTCCGAGGTAAACGATAAAGGCTGAAACTAGAATCTACTTGACTCTAAAGCGTGCATTTTCCTACTACCCATTTTTGCTCCCCTAAAGTGGTGGACTTAACTGGCTTTTGATTTTTGAGAAAGTCACTGAGACCTAGTATGCTCCACTGTCTTCCATCAGTATGACGGGAATGAAAATTACACTTCACAGAGACGCTGAGTTCGTTTTGGAAAGTTGTATTTTTTCCTAGAAAGCTGTCCAGTTTATCTGATTTCAAATGCACTGGACACTATCCATAATATTATGATGATTTTTATATATTTTATTATCTGCTGTAATACCCTTTTTTTATTAATTCTAAATATTATCTGTGCCCTCCCTCTCCTCTACCAGTAATGCCAGAGGTGTTTCCATTATATTGGTCTTCTCAAAGAATGAATTTTTGTTTTTTGAGTCTTTCTAGTATTTTTTTGCTTTCTGTTATTTTCTTTGTCTTATTTTTCTATCTCTGCTTACTCTACCTGGGAATTTTCTATTCTAGTTCTAACTTCTTGTGGATTTTTTTATTTATTACTTATAATATCTTATTTCCCATTATGACTTCTTCTTAACCCATTAATTGATTTTAAGATAATATTTTAAAGTTTCTGAACAAAAATAGAAAGGGTGATAAATATATTGTGTTGCATTTTGCTTAGAAAAGCTATTTTACATAATATCAATTATCTGAATTTACTTAGAATTTACTAGACTACATATTTATACAAATTCACTGAATGTATGCTTTCTTCTTTTTAAAAAAATTTTTAATGTTTATTTTTGAGAGAAAGAGAGACAGACAGACAGCATGAATGGGGGAAGGTAGGAGAGAGAAGGAGACACAGAATTGAACACAGGTTCCAGGCTCTGAGTTGTCAGCACAGAGCTTGATGTGGGGCTCGAACTCACTAACTGCGAGATCATGACCTGAGCCAAAATTGGACACTTAAGCAACTGAGACATCCAGGTGTCCCTATTCATTTATGGTAACTCTTTTGAAGAGGTTCATCATTTCACTATATTAAGCTTGTTAGTAAGTTTTCCAAATTCTCTAATCTCTATTTTTTTGTCTTCTTGTCTAACATGTAATGTTTTTCACTATATTTCCAACCTTTCTATGATTATCTCTTGTAAACAGTATTACATTAAAAAATAATCCAGTATATTTTTCTTTAATGAGTTGTTTAAATGGTTTATTTTTACTGTAATAACCACTGCATTCACATTTAATTTTTATTTTTTTGGTGATTTCCTTTAACTATAGTTTTTCCCATAGTTTTTCCTCTTTTCTTGTCTTAGTTGGATTGATTTCATTTTCCCCCCACTAGTACATGTTTTTAAGAGACTACACTCACATTTTTGACACTTATAATTAATAAGCTGAAAACCTTAATTATAATCTCTGTTTCCTTTGGCAAACAAAGAAATGTACAGGAATTTTTTTCTAAAAGTTCTCATACTCCATTCTATGTTATTTATCTAGAATTTTAGCTTTCTAAGGTTTATTTTTAGCAAAATTTGCATAAGTATAACATATGCATGCAGATACACACACTGCACACATAATTAAGTGTACAAGTGTCAGTATAATTGGCAAAATTATACTATTTCCTTTATTTCTTTCAAAGAGATTTTAAAATTTCATATCTTTTTTGTAACGCAAGCTTCTTTAAGTATTGATTCTCTGTTCCTCTTTCCTTCATTAAGTGATCTAGTTTGTAACTTCTGACGATCCTCTCACATCTACGGAGTTGCCTTCCATGGAAGTCTCATGTGTCCTGGGTTCTGACAACCGCACGTCTATTTCTGAGGTGGCTCTATGGACGGGCATAGTAGTGGCTCTTGGCTTTTCTTTCTCATATGTGGCACTATTTCTTATCAAGGTCCAGCCCAGCCTGACAGGTTTTCTGGTCCCTATTTCAGAGCCTGCACAGCAATGCACAGCTCAAGAGACAAAGCCTGGAGCTCTAGCTCCCTTGGCACCTACGACATTAGCCTTTCACTCTCCAGGTCTGCTTCCCTTCTGATACTCCCCGGGCTCCTGGACTTCCCTGTGGCTTGCTGCTCTCGCTCTCATTTGTGGCACCTGGGGATCTCCCTCAACTTCCCTGGGCATGAGACTTGTATTTGCATGTGCAGGGGATGCATACAATAGTGTGAGGGATGATGGGCAGCGTGGGGATGGTTCCCATCAGTTCGGTCTATTTTCTAGAAGTATGCTATATAATTTTCATGGGTTTTACTTTTTTATTTTTAATTGTGTAAAATACACATTAACACATAACATTAAAACTAAGCACATCTTAGTTTGCCATTTAAACTTTTAACCATTTTAAATTGTACAATTTAGTAGTATTAAGTATATTCATCTTGATACATGAAGCAATCTCCAAAACCCCTTTCATTTTGCAAAACTGAAAGTCCATGCCCATTAAACAACAACACACTATTCCCCACCTCCCCCTGCCTGTGCCAATGACCATTCTTGTTTCTGTCTTTATAAATGTGACTACTCTAGGTACTGCGTATTAGTGGAGTCATATGTACTTTTGTGACTGGCTCGTTTCACTTATCTTATGCCTTCAAGATTCATCCATGTGGTACTGTGTGCCATAATTTCCTTAAGTGAATGATATATCATTGCATGTACAGACCACATTTTCTTTTTCCATGCATCTGTCACCTGCCACTTGCATTTTTTCTATCTTTTGCTATTACAAATGTTACCATGAACATAGGCATTTAAGTATTTCTTTAGGATCTTTCCCTCAATTCATTTAATGCATATTCATAAATGGAATTGTCAGATGACAATTTTTGAAAAATTTTTTGAACCCACCACACTGTTTTCCATAGTGGCTGCACCAATTTACATTTCCATCAGCAGTGTACACAGTTTCCAAATTCTCTACATCCTCCACAACAAGTGTAATACACACATACACACACGCACACACACACACACACACACACACACACACACACACATTTTTGACAGTGGCCACCCTAATGGCCATATGGAATGGTATCTATTATAGTTCTGATCTGCATTTCCTAAATGATTAGTGATGTTGAGCAGTTTCTTATGTGCCTGTTGGCCAATTATGTATCTTCTTTAGACAACTGATTAAACAAAAACTTTTTTATTGAAATTTAACAACATAGATATTAGAAAAGCATGCCAGCTGACTTAAGTTTTATTTCCAACTTATTTTTTTAAAGTTATTTATTTTGAGAGCGAGAGTAAGCACAAGCAAGGGAGGGGCAGAGAAAGGAGGAGAGAGACCATCTCAAGCAGGCTCAGTGCCATCAGCGTAGAGCCCAGTGCAGGATTTGAACTCATGAACCATGAGATCATGACCTGAGCTGAAACTGAGAGTCAGAAGCTTAACTGACTGAGCCACTCAGGCACCCTCCAGCTTATTATAGTTGATTATTTAGGCAAATGGTTTTCATTATGTTGAGACAATTCTAAGTTCACCATAATCATCATACTATCTCCATCATGAGTGGTATTACCATTCTACCTGGTGTCTGTTCAGGAAATAGCTACAGTTAGAGATCAGGATATATGGCTCTGATTTCCCCAATTCTTGACCCCAAAATATCTATAAACAGTACATCTCTGATGCGAATACAAGGTAATGGTAGATTTTGTCCTGAGAATTCTACTCCAAGGAACTACATAAAAGCTATCAACCAACAAAAATATAATGAATGCCATTTACCTATTAAATGGAAAATCTGGGGGCCCGCTGAAACCCGCGTGTCCTCGGGTGCACCGTTCCTAGCCGGGCGGGGCGGCCGGGAGACCGGAGGCGGACAGGTCAGCGGGGAGCGGCACCGTGCGGGGCGGCCGAGAGAGAGAGAGAGCCCGGAGGCGCACAGATTCCCTGACAGTCGCTCACGCCGGGCGCCGGGTGTCCAGAGGCGCAGGGACCCTCACAGCCACGCGCGGTACCGCCCGGCAAGGCAGGAGAGACCAGGGGAAGACAAGTAGAGACTGAATCCCCCACAGCACAATCCCCGCAGAGAGACTCAGCCTGGGACTGAGGGCCGCTGAGCGCTGAGGGAGAGACCCGTCCCTTCAGCGGGGGCGTGCAGTCGGGCCAGGCAGCTCACCGACCCCAGGTGGAGCCGGGGGAGAACTCCCACTTCACA
>PJEM01010220.1:25419-64523 GCA_004023845.1 Helogale parvula | reverse complement strand
ACCCAGGGGCCTAGAGAAGGCCAGGCAGGAGCGGACACCCAGGGGCCTAGAGAAGGCCAGGCAGGAGCGGACACCCAGGGGCCTAGAGAAGGCCAGGCAGGAGCGGACACCCAGGGGCCTAGAGAAGGCCAGGCAGGAGCGGACACCCAGGGGCCTAGAGAAGGCCAGGCAGGAGCGGACACCCAGGGGCCTAGAGAAGACCAGGCAGGAGCGGACACCCAGGGGCGGCCTCCCAGTAGGCAGCAACAGTTACAAAACGCAATGGAGGAACAGATGCAGTGAGAAAGATGCGACTAGGATAAGCCTAACAAAAATGTGCAAGATCTAGATTAAAGAATAAAAATAGAAAAGAAGACGGGAAATCTCAGTTTTATAAAGACGCCTTCCCCATATGTTAGTGCACAACATGTAGAAATGTCCTATTACATACACTGTAGGATTTTTTTCATAACTGGCCAAAGTAACCTGCAGTTTATGATGTAAAAATAATCCCTAATAACCATGAAAAACCTTTAAAGGTGAGCAGTCCTTCTCCTTCTTCCTTAGACCAGTCCTTCCGGATACTAAAGCATGTTATAAAGCCACATTTACTAAAACGTTATGGTATGATTACAAAATGAAATAGATCAGTAGAAAAAATGAAGTCCACAAGTAGACCCACATAAAAAGTTAATCTGTGAAAAAAGAGCTACTGATTTAAGTGAAAAACAGGCTCTTGAACGATGTGTTCGCTAAGCCTCCTACGAAGGTTCGGCTGGCCAGTGCTGCGCGTCCTGGCCGGAGAGGACCATGGTCATGTCTCCTTCGCCTCTCGAGCCTTGTGTCTGCTGGGCAGGGTGGACAGACCCGCCTGCGTCCGCGTCATTGCCACCAAAGCAAATGTCAAGTGGGACGACCTGTCATAAGTACAGGGACCTTCGAGACGACCCGACAGGCCACAGCTTGGATTGTGAAGCCCAAAAGCCTCGCGGGCGCCCTGGGGGAGGCTGGTGACGAGGGCGGAGGGAAGGGTACTCGCTCCGGTTTTCACCCGCCTGGAAGCCAGCGGGGTGTTCGCGTGGAGTTCCCCATTTAGGATGTTTTCACACTGGGTCTTGAAGGATGGTTCTTCCTCCACAGCGGCAAGGCAGAGGGAGCCCCTCCTCCGTTTACTCCTTAGACTCCTTTTTTTCTTTTCAATTATGAAGACTTGCATTTTTAAGGCCAGACTCTGGAATTTCTCTAGTTAGCATCATAAACAAAGGCAAATGCACAAAGATGACTTTGGCTGAACAAATAAAGAGCCTGAGGAGGACTTTGCGCAGCAAGAGTGAAGTGCGCGGCGACAACATGCTTTCTTCCAGGTGTCTCCCGAAGACCGCCAGGTTCAAAGGTCAGAGGGTCATCGTCAGAGTCAGCTTCGAGGGCGTGAGGGGTGTGGAACTCGGGTTTTCTGGGGCGCTGGTGGCACACAAATGCGGTTGTCTGTCCGCAGTTCAGAGTGAGGCCAGGAACATCTGCTCAGAGCCCCGAGTTCAGTGAGCAGAGGCTGCCGGCCTGCAGACCTCTCCACAGCTCTGTCCAGAGAGTTCTGATTCTTCGTTAAGGGCTCCTGGAGTGGTTTCTAGGGGACGTTTGAATAAAGAGCCTAAGGACCCGTCTTGACTTCGGCTTTCCTGTGAGAGAAGTGACTTTCACACATTGCTGTCAGCTAAAATGGGGCCCACCTTGGAAAACGGCCCGGCAGCTCTTCAGAGAAGGTCCACATGAAGTTGCCGTGTGATCTAGCAGCTCCGCCTCTGGGTCTCTTCCCCAGAGAAATGAAGGCATCTGTCCACGTGGGAACCTGCACCTGTGTGTTCACAGCAGCGTCACACACAGTGGGCGGGGGGTGGAGACACCCAAATGCCCGTCGCCGGAGCAGGTAGGCACGCTGTGGGGACGGTCAGGATATCACTCAGCCCCAGACAGGGTGACGTCCTGACACAGGTGGCTGCTTGGATGAAACTCGAAAGCACCACGCTGAGCGCAAGAAGCCAGTCACAGAAGACCACGTAGCGCACGACTGCGTTTACACGTGTGAAACATCCAGAACGAGCGGGTGTGTAGAGACAAGGAGATTACTGGTGGCCAGGGGTTGGGGCACTTGGGGAAAGAGGGACTGATTCCAGGGAGCATGTTCTGGAATTAGACAGTAGTGATGGTTGACCCAGCATGTGTGAACTGTACTGAAAACCACTGAAGTTTGTACCTGAAAAGAGTGAAATGTATGGCATGTAACTAGCTCTCAAGAGTAAACAAACAAACAAACAAACAAACAAACCTAAAAAGAACTAGTTACTCTCCCTAACAATTTTTATAGTTAAAGTTTAAAAATGAAAGAGGCGCCTGGGTGGCTCAGTCAGGTAAGCATCTGACTCTTGATTTCGGCTCAGGTCATGATCTCAGTTCACGAGATCAAGCCTTGCATCAGGCTCTATGCTGACAGCACAGAGCCTGCTTAAGATTCTCTCTCTCCCTCTAAAGTTAAAAAGAAAGAATGGAAATATGGGTATACGGTTCGGGATGACGAAAGGGCTCTTAGGAACGAATCGTGCTGGTGTGGTAGCCGGGCCGCGCGGCATTGTGAATGCGCTTAATACTGCTGACTCTACCCGAGGCCTTGGTTCACAGGCTTCACTTTAAGTTATGTGTATTTTACAAAAATAACAAAACCACTAAAGGAAATATACCTTACCTGAATGCCTTTGTGAGGACACAGAGACACCAAGCTCTTTGTCTGCAGATGCAGTGGCTCTGTGCATCTGAGCGCATCCGGGGCCTGGAGTGGTCGGCCTGGCCCTGCCCCTGCTCGAGGCTACTGCCTCCTCCCTGCACCTCGTTCTCTCTCAGGTCGCACTGGTTCTCCGCCTCCTTTACAGGCCCCATCAGTGGAAAGCGCGTCCCAGGGCCCATCAACTGGCTGGAGCTCCGGGCCAGCCTGGAGACCCCCAGGAGGCCCAGCTCTGGCCAAGACTCTGTCTCTGCTTCCAGGGGCTCAGTGGTGGGTTAGGATCTGCACTTGCCCCGCCCTGGTCCCCTCTTGCAGCTGCCCCACTGCGCGCTGCAACCGTTTCCCTGCGTCTCTGTCATCACAAGTATCGTCAGCCTTCATCTCTGCGAGGTGATCTTGATTTGCATTTTACAGGACTAATAATGTTCTGTTAATTAGCTATTCCCATTTCCACATCTAGAAATTATGTTTATGTCTTCTGCCTAGTTTTCTATTTTTCTCTTCTCTTTTTTCTTTTCTTTTTTTTTTTTTCATTTGAGAAAGAGAGAGAGAGAATGCACAAGTGCAAAAGAAGGGCAGAGAGAAAGGGAGAGAGAATCCCAAGCAGGCTCCACACTGAGCACAGCCCGACACGGGCTCAGACTCATCATGAACCATGAGATCATGACCTGAGCTGAAATCAAGAGTTGAAGGCTCAACTGACTGAGCCGCCCAGGGGCCACCAGTTTTCTATTTTTTCTTCATGACTTGTAGAGCTCCTTAATATCTTCTAGGCCATTACCTTGTTTCTTCTTTGTGTGCCCAGTGGATAGTTTTTACTTGTCTCTTGAAACTTTTATGAAGCTTTGTATCACACAGAATTTTAAGATCATGATGTAGGCTACTCTGTCTTCCATTTCTTACTAGGTGGTTCTGTGGGTGTCTCTGCGTTGTGCTCTCCAGTTTGTGGGAACCTGTGCTCTCCTTTGTTTTCTTTAACTGTACTTAAGATTTGCCTTTTTCCCCTTTCACGTTTAGGCTTTAAACCATCAGATTTTGTTATTCTTTGGCACATAAAAACAAAGGTCTGATTGGATTGTTTCGGACGCGGCAAGCCAGTAGTCCCAGGACAGGGTCTGGGAACGTCTGCCCTGCGCACACGGCCCCGCCTGTCCTGCCCCGGGGCCCGTGAGCCGCGGGTCTCCGTCCAGGCTTCCCTCCTGTTCCCCACAAGTGGTTTTCCCTCCACAGTATCTTGTTTCGTGTTAATCTGTCTGCGTTTTCGTGTATGATATGAAGTGGGCATTTAACTTTATAATTTCCCACAAAGATTTGAAATGCCACATCATAGACTGATTGGGGCTTTTAGTTTTCTTCTGACTTCCCTGTTTCGACGCCCCTGCCAGCGTTGGCCCTTCACGCCCAGCACGACCCAGGTCCCCTCAGTGCTCACTCACAGGAACATCCTCCCAACTGTTTGTCAGGTGAACTTCAGAGTCATGTTGTACAGTTTTCACCCCCAAATCCTGCTGGCACCTGGAGGACTTGCACATAAGCTCAGCGTCGGGGTGGACATCTGCGCGTTTCACCTCCCGTCCTGGAGGGTGGCCCGTCTTCCATGCAGCCTTCCTCCTTTCCTTCATAAAGATCTGGCACATTTCTTCTCAAAATTATCCGCAGATAGTTGGGGGCTTTTTATTGCTATTATGAGTGTAGCCCTTTCATTATATCTTCTGTCAAATCGCTGTTAAGAAAGTAACCGATTCTTCAGTATTTACTGTGGGGTTTTTTTTAAGACCTAATTTTTCTTCAGAATTTTCATTAGTTAGGAAAAGTTTAAATACCAAATATAAAAAATAATAAGAACCAAATAGCCATAAGCCCACTAGACTTCCTCTGGGCTTTTCCCCCACCTATTTATCTACAGTTATGAACCAAAGTCCAGTCATCCCACATAAGCTATTTTGTAACCTGCAACAGTTATTTATTTCTTAACTAAGCTTTTTATTTTAGATTCACATAAAAGCAGCAAAGATGGTGCAAAGAGTTGCTATATCTCCCACGCCTCGTTCCCCTGTTACTGACATCTTACCTTGATGTAGTACATTAGTCACAGATAACCCAACATTGATATGTTATCATCACCTAAAGTTCATACATTATTCAGACTTCCTTGGTTTTTCCCCAGCCCCCACCTTCTGTTCCAGGACCGCATCTGGGACACCCCGTCACACCCCGTGGTCTGGGCTCCCTCGGCTCCCTGGGAGTGCAGCGCTCCTCAGACTTTCCTGCCTGGTGATGACCTTGATGTGTCTCAAGAGCACTGGTCAGGTGTTCTGAGAGTTTTCTCAGCTCGGATTTGTCTGATTAGACGAGGTCGTGTCTTCGGGGGAGGGAGACCACAGAGGGGACGTATCCTCCTCATGACATCATCTCCGGGGTGCGTGCTGTGAACATGACCTGTCACTGTCACGTTGACCTTGGTGCCGCGGCCGAAGGGGCGTTTCTCAGGGTCCTCGACTGTGAAGTTCTTTTATCCCTTCTTCATACCGTCCGTTTGAAAGCATGTCACTAATCACAGGCTGCACTTGGAGACTTGGGGGTTATGCTCCATCTGCTCAAGGACGGGGTTATCTCTGTAAATTGGTTAGAATCCTTCTGCACAGGCGGTCTGTCTGCTCTACCTTGCTTATTTATTCGATCACTTATTATTATTTATTTATTCGATCAGCAGACTCGTGAATATTTGTTTTACTTTGGATTATAACTCAACTACTTTATTTTCATTCTTAAATTATTCCAGCATCAGCCACTGGGAGCTCTTTCAGTTGGGTCCTGTGTCCCTTTGACTTAACCTCGTGTGTGTGTGTGTGTGTGTGTGTGTTCATAACTTCCTCACGCTCTGGCATAGATCGCTCCAGGCTCATCTTGCCTGTTTCCTGCCCCAGTTTTAGAGTGAGCCATTTCTCAAGGAGCCTTGGTTGTTCTTTTGAGAAATGGTATTAGAGGCCGAGATCTAGGTGGGAGGCACGCTCTCTACTACAATGGTGTCGTTGATTCTACGCCCTTTGAGCCAAGAGAGCAAGGTACATGTGTGTGTGCTAACCCGTCTATATGTATGTGTCTAAAATATCTGCATGTGTTTCCATCTGCATGAAGCCAAACATGGTCCATCACCACACGGATCGTCCCAGCCTCCTCTCCTTGCTTTTCTCTCTGGCATAAATTTAAATTTACCAAGACCTTGGGGTGCCTGGGGGCTCCGTCGGTAGAGCGTCCGGCTTCGGCTCAGGTCATGACCTCACGGTTCGTGGGTTCGGGCCCCGCGTCGGGCTCTGTGCTGACAGCTAGCTCAGAACCTGGAGCCTGCTTCAGATTCTGTGTCTCCCTCTCTCTGTGACCCTCCCCTGCTCATGCTGTCTCTCTCTGTCTCTCGAAAATATAGATTAAAAAAAATTTTTTAAAAATGAAAAAATAAATTTACCAAGATCTCTTTTTCATTTAATGAAATATTCTTCTACAAAAATATTTTAAATAACTAGATGGGATTCCACTGAATGCATATATGCTAATTTAAACAACTTCCCAAATGCCTTCAAAAAAGGTTATAGTTTATTCTCCATGAGAAGTCTATCAGAGTTCCCTTCACCCTACTCCCCATGCCAACAGCACATATTTCAGTTGTGTTTAACTTTAGCGATTTGGTAAGTGAAAAAGTCCCTGGATGCCCTTAATTGCATTTGCTTAGTCATCAATGAAAGCTGAACTTTCATTTATTCCTTGATTGTTTCTTCTGTGAATTTCCTGTTCATATCATTTTCCCATTTATATCAAGATATTCTTTTTTTTTTCTTATTACTCTTCAGGAGCTACTTCTCTAATAAATTTATTGGCCCTTTGGCAATTACAAAACAAATATTTCTCCCAGTTTTTTAATGCCCTTTAATCATGTTATAACTCTTTTTAATGTTCAGACATTTTTAATCTTATAGTATGAGTCCTTGTAGTGCTTGTCTTTGGTACTATCTTTTAAATGCTCTTTCCTGCTCCTAAATCATATGGTCACCTATATTTTTCTGTCTTTCATGACTTAATTTGCCATATTGAAATGTTTGATCCTATGGAATTTACTTAGCTTTTGGTGATAAGTAGGGATCTGCATTCATTTTGTAGCTGCAGGTCCTACGGGTTGAGAAGATCATTCTTGCAGTGAGCGACACTGCCATCATCAGCCCTGGAACGGGCTCTTGATAAGATTGTAAACAAAATAATACACTATCAAAAACCTCCATGTTAAAATAAAAAGAAAATGATAGAAAATTAAGAAATGTTTGGAAATTAACAATAAAAAACGATGTGTGAACATTTGTGGGATGCAGCAAGAGGTACTTACAAGGACATTTAGGACTAAATACATTCATCAGAAGATAGAGCATATTAAAAACAGGTAGGTATTCAGCTCAATAAGTTGGAAAAAGGACAACAAATCCAGTACACAAAAAAGAAGATAATTCAATAAAGATATTTATATAGAGTAGAAACTTTTAAAATCAAGGAAAAAGAAAAGAGTAAGAAAATTAAATGCCAATTCTTATCTTTTTACTATTATTTTCTAAGTGTGTTTTAGAATAGTTAGGAGTACAATGTGTGTAATGTACAACCCGCAGTGTTTACTGAGGCTTCGTGTTTTACCCGGTCCACGTCCTTCTCTATTGGCTGCGGGGCTCTTGTGCCTGACAACCCAAGCATGTTAGTTGCTGTGGTGTGATCTTCAATTTCAGTGTTTTTTCTTTGCTCGCTCGCTTGCCTGATCTACACGTTTCTGAAAGGAGGACACCAGAGTCTCTCATTATAATTGCTGACCTGTTTTTTCCCAGTGATTTTGTAAGTTTCCTCAAGAGATTTTTGAGGTTGAATGGTTAGGCATTTATGTGTTCATGATGGATATGTCTTTTGTTTTACTTTCAGCAGAATATTATCTCCTCCTTTGTCCTTCATGACTTTTCCTTGGCTTAAATTAAATTTCGATCACTATTGAGATTTCTTTTGGAGCACATTTGTCTTACGTATCTTTAACTATTTGGAAGGGGAGGGGAGGGAGTACATAAACAGGCGAGGGACAGAGAGCGAGAGAGTGAGATTCCCAAGCTGACTCCACACCCAGCATGGAACCCAAGTCAAGGCTCAGTCTCACGACAGGGAGATCATGACCTGAGCTGAAATCACAAGTTGAACACTTGGGGCACTTGGGTGGCTCAGTGGGTTAAGCGTCCAACTTCAGCTCAGGTAGTGGTCTCGTGGTTCGTGAGTTCAAGCCCCATGTCGGGCTCTGTGCTGACTGTTCAGAGCCTGGAGCCTGCTTTGGATTCTGTGTCTCCTTTTTTCTCTGCCCTTCTTCTGCTCACACTCTGTCTCTCTGTCTCTCAAAAATAAAAAAAAACAAAACAAAACATTTTTTCTTAAGAAGTGGAACACTTAACTGACTGAGCGACCCAGGCACCCCTATTTTCACCTTTCTTTGTCTTTTTGTACATATTAAAATTTTTAGATTCAATCTAGGAGTCCTTTTCTCTTAACTGGTGAATTAGCTCACATATATCTGTCATAATTACTGATATATTACGCCTTTTGTTCTCTTATGTCATGTTTTCAATGTACTGTGTCTTCTTTCCTATTTTCAGTTGGATAGATCATGTTTTCTTCTTCTAGTGTAAGATTTTGCACCTCAGTTTTACAGGCGGTCTGACCATAACTTTTCTTTCTTTTAATTCCCTTATCAGATTTTTTAGTTAGGAAGTATTTCTTCTTTTTCATTGTCTGGAAGAGTTTATATAAAAGTGGTCTTGTTTCTGGGATACCTCCCCCACTTGTATAATTATTATTTTTATTATTATTATTATTATTGTTAATGTGGTCTTGTTTCTTCCTCAGATGTTTGGAAGAAATCATTAGTGAATCAGGGACTATGATTTCTTTGCTGTGGGATTAAACTTTTTTAATAGATACATGACGCTCAGATTTTCTATACTTGTTTGTATTAGTTTCAGTATATTGCGTTTCACAGTGAATTTGCCCATTTTGTCTCTATTTCCAAATTTATTGGGATGAACTTGCTCATATTATTCTCTTTTAATTATCTTAATGACTGTAGGGTCTGTAATGATGTCCCTCTTCATTCTTGGTACTGATAATTTGTGCCTTCTTGTTTTTGTTCTTATTCAAGCTTTCTAGAGACTTACTGGTTTTATTAGTCTTTAAAAAAACAATTATGTTATTGTGGAATTTCTTTATTACATGTTTGTTTTCCATTGTACTAATGTTTTCTCTTACCTTTATTATCTTTTCTTTCGAATTTCTTTGGATTTATTATTTTGTTCTTTCTTTTTCCAACTATTTGTGATGAATATTTAGGTCATTGATTTCCAGCCTTTCTTCATTTCTAATATGGATAGAAGACTACAATGTTCTCTCTAAGCATGGCTTTAGTTGCATCTCATACATTTTGATATGTCTGTTTTCATTATCATCGAGGTGAAATTGTGATTTCTTCTATGACCCAAGTCCCGTTTAGAAGTATAATGCCGGGGCGCCTGGGCGGCTCAGTCAGTTAAGCATCCTACTTCGGCTCTGGTCATGATCTCACGGCTCATGAGTTTGAGCCCCACATCAGGCTCTGTGCTGACAGCTCAGAGCCCAGAGCCTAATTTGGATTCTGTCTCCCTCTCTCTCTTCCCTTTCCCTGCTCACATTCTGTGTGTGTCTCTCTCTCAAAAATAAATAAACATTTAAAAAATAATTTTTAAAAATAGAAGCATAATGCTTAATTTCCAAATATATGAGCATATTCTAGTTTTTGTTGTTGTTGCTGATGATAATTTTTGCCACCACAGTCAGAGGACGTTCTCTGGAGGATTTAAATCCTTCAAATGTGTTTTCAATGACTTTACGGATGAGGTCTGTTTCGCCCTTACGCGTTTGATTAGGACGTATGCCCTCTCACTCGTGGGTGCAGTATTCTGCATATGTCAGTTAGGTCAAGTTTGTAGACATGTTGCTCATATCTTCTGTGACCTTACTGACATTTGTACGGTTGTTCTATTAGCTATTAAAGAGGTGAATTACTGTCTCCTGTTATTTAAAAAAATTTTTTATTAACATTAATTTATTTTTGAGAAACAGAGCATGAGCAGGGGAGAGGGAGACACAGAATCCAAAGCAGGCTCCAGGCTCTGAGCTGTCAGCAGAGAACCTGACATGGGGCTCGAACCTATGAACCATGAGACCATGACCTGGGCTGAAGTTGGACACTTAACCAACTGAACCACCCAGGTGTCCACAGTCTCCTGTTATTATTATTATAGGCTTGTCTGTTTCTCCTTTTCGTTTGTCAATTTCTGCATTTTTGAAGCTGTATTATTAGATATTGTACACTTACCTGTTTCTTCTAATATAAGCGCAGCCAAACTAACTTCCTTTTGGCTGGAGTTTGCATGTTCTTTTCCCCATGTTGTTACTGTACTCGCAATTTTTCTGTGCCCTTGTATTTAAAGTGGGTCCTCTGTAAGTGGCACCTAGGTGGGTTTTGTCTAGTTTGACTACTATATTCTTCTTTTTCATGTTTGTTTATTTTGAGAGAGCGCGCGCGTGTGCACACCAGCAGGGGAGGTACAGAGAGAGGATTTGAAGCGGGCTCCGGACTGACAGCAACGAGCCCGACGCGGGGCTTGAACTCACAACCACAAGACCATGACCTGAGCTGAAGTCAGACGCTCAGCCTACTGAGCCGCCAGGTGCCCCTGGATTCTTTTAACCAGAGTCTCCGTCTCTTACTTTTAACACAATTGCTTCTGTTTTTAACATGCACTGTGGCACTGCTTTTACTTATCCTCCCTGTCTTATCTTCCGTCTTCTCTCCTTTCTCTCCTTGTCTCTTCGTTTGGGTTAATCACTTTTGTCTCTGTTAGCTTTCGGTTTTGCCATCTTTTAATATTCTCATAATGGTTACATTTTGACATGAAATACTGACTCATCGACATCCAACAAATATCAATACTTTTTCCACTTCCCAGACAACACTGTGATCTCAAAACCTTCCAACCTCTTTACTTATCACTCCAATTCTACGTATATTTCACCCCCGTAATATAGTAACACTATCGTCATTTCCAGTCAGTGATCTGTCATTGTGAAGTGTTCTTCAGCTCTAGTAAGATGTCTTATCTCAAGGTCTTCTCTGTCTGATATTCTTTGGTTAGTATCTTCATCATGTATTTTTCCCATTTTTTACTATCAACCTTTCTGTGTGTTTATATTTATAGTATATCTTTTATAGACAGTGTTTTATAAATGTAATCCAGTCTGACAATCTTTGCCTTTTAATTGGAGTATTTTATTCATTTACATATAATGTAATTAGTGATATATTTAGCATAAATCATTCCTTTTAGCATTGTTTTCCATTTGGCTCGCTCACTCTGTTTCTTTTTCTCTCCTTTCTTGCTTTTTAAAAATTTTTGTTCTTTCATTTTCCTCTCTATTACCTTGTTAGTTATATATTCTTTCACTATTCTTTTTTCCTATGTTTTTTAAATTTATTTTTGAGAGACAAAGAGAGACAGTATGAGCAGGGGAGGGTGAGAGACAGGGAGGCACAGAATCTGAAACAGGCTCCAGGCTCTGAGCTAGATGCCAGCACAGAGCCCGATGCGGGGCTCAGACCCATGAACCACGAGATCATGACCTGACCCGAAGTCAGATGCTCAACCTACTGAGCCACCCACACGTCCCAGAAAGTAATCCATTTTTTCTAACTATTTTTTAAATTTTCTCTTTGTCTTTGGTTTTCAGCCATTTTATATTATGCTTACATTTGGTTTTCTTTATCTTTTTTGTGGTCTATGGTATTTCTTTTATCAATGGTTTGATGTCTTTCATCAACTTTGGACACTTCTCAATCATTGTCTCTTTAAATATTGCTTCTGCTCACTTCCTTCTCTCCTTCCAGGACTGTGGTTATACAGTAACTGTATTAGAACTGTCCACCATGTTCCATGTACTTCTTTTGCTCTTTTCTGTATTTTCCATCTTCTTTCTCTACATGCCTCAGCCTACGTATGTTGTCTAATCCTGTCTAATCTTTACTTCTTGCGTCTTTCCTCCATCCAGTCATCTTCTCAACAGGTATAACTAATAGGCTATTTAAGCTAGATCCCATTTGAATAAACTTTTGAGTTCTTAATGTTATTTATTGTATTTTTCAGACCTACAACCTTCCATTTCATTATTTTTTACAGTTTTCGGTTCTTTACTCAAATTTTAAATTTGTTGTCTAATATCATAACCATATTTATTAATCACAACTAATCTAATGTCAGTAACTGAAAGTCACAATATCTGTATTTCCCATGGATCTGTTTCTTTTGTTTCTCTCTTGGTCTTTGGTCATTTTATCTTGTTTCATGGAATACCAGGCAATTTTCTGTTGAATGGTGAGAATTCAAGGTCCCTTGTAGCTCTGAACAGTGTCATCTTCCTCAAAAGACGAGGGGCGCCTGGTGGCTCAGTCAGGTAAGTGTCTGACTTTGGCTCAAGTCATGATCTTGTGGTTCGTGGGTTCGAGCCCCACGTCAGGCTCTGTGCTGACAGCTCAGAGCCTGGAGCCTGTCTTCAGATTCTGTGTCTCCCTCTCTCTCTGCCCCTCCCCCGCTCACTCTCTGTCTCTCTCTCTCAAAATAAAGACGTAAAAAAATTTTTTTAAAGAATCACACCTGTTCTTCATTCATTCGCTCAGTAAATCCTTATTGAAAGCTTACTATATTCTAGCCATGGTTTTAGCGGCTAGGGTTCTGCTTTTGATGACTTACAAATCAATATTTATTTCTTCTTTCTGTTAAAGCATGTAATTAACATGTCCTTGTGTCCCTTTAGTCTCTGTTTCCCACTCTGCTGCTGTGTTAATATTGTCTAGAGTTTTTGTCCTGTCCAGTTGTAGATAGTTTCTCTTTTATTTGAAATAAGTTTTTCTTAAATACCCAACAATGAATTTTGCCAAAATATTATATTCCCCTTACTTCTCACAGCAACTCCTTAAGTTTTTTCTTTTATTACTGGAACTTACTTCTGAGTTTTGTCTGAGGGTCTTTGTATGGCAAGCTCTTCGCACCCTTCAGATGTTCTATCCAGTTCAGTTTCCTGAAGAAGTGCTTTCTGGAGTTTTCTGCCTGCTCCAGTCTGGACTGATTGCTCTCTCTGCCTGGCGCGCATCTGAGAGCCTGGGGCTTCTCCTCGGCGTCATCGGGGCCCCTCTACCCCTCTCCTGTGCGGGGCTCCACTTTCTGCTTCCTTTTCGTGGGCTGCTCCGCTGGCTTGGGAGGCATGTTTTTGTGCGGCGCCCCCTGAAATGGCACATAGAAGGTTTGTTTCAAGAGACCTCACATGTCTGAGAATGTCTTGCATTTGATTGATAATTTGGCTGGAGATAGAATTCTCTGTTAGAGTTGGTTGTCCTTGAATATTCTGAAGTTTTTTCCCTTCATCTGCTGGGAGTTTTTCTGAGTATTTTCCAAAGACTATCTTTTTGCAATAAGAGGTCTTCGTGCACACTCTCTGCTAATTAATTTATTGTTTTAATAACATGAATGATTTTCTGTGAACATGTAAATTACCCAAAGAGATCCAAGAGAAGGCTGAAAGCCTGAAGGACCAATAAGCTTCTAGAGGAAACAAGGAAAAGAAGGAACCACCCTTCCACAAGCACCAGAGAAGCCGCTAGGCCGAGTAGAGCTTTCACTCCTCTGGGGAAGAGGTGTTCCCTGTGCTTGAAGCGGGCCCTGAGTCCCGGAACATGGCCCAGGCCCACGCCTCCGGAGCGGAGCCTCAGGAGGGCAGGCCGGCTTGCTAGCAGGAACAGGAGCGTCTGCCAGAACAGTCTGCTGGAACAGGAGCGAAGACAAACCTGCCGTCCTCTCCCGTCCCATCTGCTCTGCCGGCGCCCACCCCAGAAGCACAGCCCCGAGAGAAGCCGCCTCTGCAGAGGAGCGCCCGTCCTCTCCCAGCCCCTCCTGCTCTCCCTGCGCCCTCTGGTCGTGGTCATTGAGACGAGAGCTGTGTTGTCCCCTCGTCACAGACCTGGGACAGAAGTGACCCACTGCAGCTGCCTCCCCTGATTAGTGCCTCACCCGCCTGAGGCTTCACTTGTGTCTCTGCGGTGTTTGCTGGGCTCTTTCCATCTCGGAGATGATCCTCTTTCCCCAAGGAAGCAAAAAGCGATGGAGCCTGAGACCCTGCGCCATCCGTGCCAGCAGGGCATGAACTGTGCCAGGGCAGCGCTTTAGATGCCTTGGCCCGGAGAGTCTGGCTCAGTGCGTCTGGAGTTGGGGGTGCAGAAACTGAAGACGCTCCCCTTGGTGATCCTGAAGCTCTCAGGTTCTTTGTCACAGGCCATCCCCTGTCCTTTGGAGAGCTTCAGCTTGGGGGGCCCCATAGTTACCATCAGACACCCCTCACTGGACATAGGCCACGTATCTGGGCCACAGCTCAAAAGAAGCACAACCAGGTGTGAACTTAGAAGGGGCCGTGGTGTGTCCCGAAATGGCCGTGCTGGAGTTCATTGCTTTCCAGGGCCTGTCTGCTCTCCCTCTGCCCCTGGGCTGCTGGGTGCTGCCCACCTTGGCTGGCTGTGCTGTGTGGGGTCTAGGCTGCAGGCCTGTCCCCGCACCCCTGCTGGGGACAGCGCACCTCTCCAACCTCCTTTTCCTCGTGAGATTTCCATTTATCTGCCCTGCTTCCCTTCCTGTTGTAAGCTTCCTGAGCTCCTGAGCGCCAGGCCTTTCCTCCTCAGCCCTCTGCCTGTCTGCCGGGGCACTTCTAGGCCTGAATACAGTTGTACCCCTACTTCTCAGCTGCCTAGAGGTGGCCTCTGGCATGGATGGCAAACTCAAGCATGGGTCCAATGAAGGATTGAGGTAGAATTGCACTTACATCCTTTTTATACAAATGATTTTTTTAATAATTCCATTTTTCCATTTCTCACCAACTGAACAGGAATCTAGTTTGGCTTCATTAAATTGAAGAACCTCTGACCTTTGGTGTGCCCTGGTCCCTGGGTGCCCACTGTTACTGTGGCCGCGTGTTGCTAGCTGGCTGAGGGTGTGTCTGTGTTACATCTGGATCCTCCTCCAGCATCCAGAGCTCTGTTTCCATGTAGCTCTGTCTTCCTCTGGCTAGTTGGTCTCCACTCCTACGCACGTTTTCTCTGTCTCTCATGCACACACTTCTGATTCCTATTACTTTGTATTTTTGTGTTTTGTTTTCAAAATATGGGTCTCATTGTATACACATCTTCAGTATTTTCTGGCCCATATGTTGTGGTAGTCTGAATAATGACCCACCAAATCCCTAGAACCTGTGAACGTTACCTTCTATGGAAAAAGGATGTTGGCAGCATGATTAAGTTAATGGTTTTGAGTTGAGAAGATTATTCTGAATTATCGGAGCAGGCTCTAAATGCCATCACAGCACCCGAATAAAAGGGAGGTGGGGGGAGGACACACCGAGAGGCCATGTGACCGCAGGGCCGAGATGGGAGTGATGGGGTCACAAGCCAAGAAATGCCAACAGCCACCAGAAGCTGGAAGAAGCAAGGAGTAGCATCTCCCGCTAGAGACTCAGTGGGTTGACCCTGGGGTTCGGGCCCAGTGATAGGGATTTCAGGCTTCTGATCTCCAGAAACATAGGGGAATAAAATATCATGTTTTAAGCTACCAAATTTATAGTAACTTGTTATAGCAGGCACAGGAAACTGATACATAAGCCAACCTCTCACAAATTCTTTCAAGCGCTAGACGTATTAGCTCATGGAGCATCTGCCCTGTCTCTGCTTATTAGCGGCTGCTTCGCAGGTAAGTGCAACCGGTGCAAATCTTCCGGGATGCAGGTGACGCTGTTCCTTGTCATTGTTTCTAAGCACAGCCAGTGGAGGCAGAGAGACTTGCCCCTCACAAAGCTCCAGAACCTGGACCTGGTGATAGGAGACGTCGTGTGTGGTTCTCCAGTGGGTAGAACTTACATTATAAACTGGGAAACCACGGGGCTCCTGGGCGGCTCAGTCAGTCCACTGTCTGACTCTTGGTTTGGGCTCAAGTCATGATCTCACAGTTTGTGGGATCAAGCCCTGCCTCCGTGCGCTGTGCTAATAGCGTGGAGTCTGCTTGGGAGTCTCTCTCCCTCTCTCTCTCTCACTGCCCTTCCCCCACTCACACTCTCTTGCTTTCTCAAAATAAATGAACTTCAAAAAACTAAATTTAAAATAAAAATTTTTAAACTGGGAGACCAACCAATCAGATGAAAATCTGCATGGCTGTATCAATATCAAGAACAGGAATATTGCCGGCACAGAGGGGGACACTTCATAGAGAAAACGCAGCCCCACATAGAATGCGCCCAAGCAGAGAGCTAGCTGCGAGTCCATGAAGCAAGCCCGGCGGGACTGGAGGGGGACAGACTCACAAAAGGAACTGGAGACTTCAAAGCCACTTTCTCAATAACCGACGAGAACACGTCTAGGGAAAACCAGGAAGCGTACAGAAGACCCGGACACCACTGCCCAGCGCCGACGGCAGAATGGGGCTCTCTGTAAGTGCACAGTGAAGTGTGCGTCAGGATAGAAGTCGTGGCCATAATACAAGTCTCCTTGAATTTAGGAGAATGAAATCATAGTGAGTATGTCCCATAAAACAGTGGAATTAATTAAGAACAGAAAATATATGGGGGGGGGGGTGTCCAAATATTTGGGAAATGAAGGATATGTTTTTAAATAACACATGGGCCAAAAAAAAGGTCACAAGGGAAATTAGAAAATATTTTGAGCTCGGGACTCCTGGCTGACTCAGTTAATGGAGCGTTTGACTCTTAATCTTGGGGTTGGGAGTCCAAGCCCCATGTTGAGTGTAGAGATTACTAAAAAAAAATAAAAATAAATAAAATATTTTGAAAACACATGTGAGATGCAGCCGAAGTACTCAGAAATGTGTGACACTAAATGCTTATATTAGAAAACAAGAAAAGTTTACAATAAATTATCAAAGCTCTTAAGCTTCCACTTTAAAAGGCTAGAAAAGTGAAAGCAACTTAAGTCCTTAGTAAGTAGAAGAAAGATAGTAAGTGCAGAAATCAGTGTAATAGAAAACAGAAAAACAGAGAAAATCAAAGAAACTGAAAGGATTTTTGGAAAGATGAATAAAACTGGTAGACCCAGGGCACCTACGTGGCTCAGTTGATTAAGTGTCCAACTTCAGCTCAGTTCACACTCTCACAGTTCGTGAGTTCAAGCCCCACATCAGACACTGTGCTATCTAGAGCGCACTTCAGACCCTCTCTCCCCTTCTCTGTCTGCCCCTCCCCTACTCGTTCTCTTTCTCTCTCTCTCTTTCTCAAAATAATTTTTTAAATTTATTTTTAAAAACCTGATAAACATCTAGTGAGTCTCATTGAAAATTTTTAAAAAGCCGCAGTATCAGGAATGAAAAAGGGCTCATCAGCATTAACTCTGCAGACGTTAAAAGAATAATAGAAGAATGTAATCAACAACTTTATCTCCATACATTTGAGAACTCAAATTTCCTGAAAGATACAAATTACCAAAACTGATAAAATATGAAACAATTTGAAAGCTTTTTGTCTATTTAAAAAGTTGAATTTCTAATAAAAATCTTCCCAATGCTATATGACTTCACTAGTAAAATCTATCAAACGTTTTAAGAAAGTAATGTCATCCTTTACACACACTTTCAGAAAAGATACGAGTGAATATTTCTCAACCCTTTTTTTGAGGCCAGAATTACCTTGATACTAAAAAAAGGCATTGCACAGAGAGAAAACTGCTGACCAAAATGCCTCACGATCATAGATGCCAAAACCCTTCACAATATTAGCAAATCAAATCTAGTAGTATAGAAAAAGGGCAATTCTCCTTGACCAATTGGGCTTTATCCAAGAAATGCAGTGAGCTTAACACTCAGGAAGTAATCAATGTAATTAATCATATTAAGAGAATAAAGGAGGGGCGCCTGGGGGGCTCAGTCGGTTAAGCGGCCGACTTTGGCTCAGGTCATGATCTCACAGTCTGCACAGACTGCTGGAGGCTGCTTCAGATTCTGTGTCTCCCTCTCTCTCTCTCTCTCTCTCTGCCCCCCACTCACTTTCTGTATCTCTCTCTCAAAATAAAATAAAGACATTAAAAAAGAGAGAGAATAAAGGAGAAAACCCATGTAATTATAGATGCAGAAAGGAGTTTGACAAAATTCAAGAGCTATTTGTTAGAAAATGTTTAGCAAGCCAGACATAGAAAGGGGATTTCCTTAACATGATTAAAGGCACATATGAAAAACCTATAGCTAACATTTTAGCTAGTGATGAAAAACTAAGCTCTTTTTCCAAAGAATAGGAACAAGGCAAGAATGTCTACTCCCACAACTTCTATCCAACATTGTGCTGGAGGTTCTAGCCAGTGCAATAGAGCAGAAGTAGACAATAAAAAAAATAAAGGGGATGCAGCTTGAAAAGAAAGAAGTAAACTATTTACTGGCAGACAGCACCATCATATACTCAGAATATCCTAACTGATCTACAAAAGATGCTACTAGAACCAGTGAAAATATTTAGGAAGGGCACAGGCAACAAAGTTAATGTATAAAAATCAATGGCATTTACCATCCCTTTCAAAATACCACCAGCATTTTTCACAGAGCTAGAACAAATAATCCTAAAATTTTTCTGCAAACACAAAAGACTCTGAATAGCTAAAGCAATCCTGAAAACGAAAAACAAAATTGGAGGCATCATGATTCTGGATTTCAAGCTGTATTACAAAGCTGTGGTCATCAAGACAACATGATGCTGGCACAAAGACAGACACAGATCAATGGAACAGAACAGAAAACCCAGATACAGACCCACAACTATATGGTCAACTCATCTCTGCCAAAGCAGGAAAGAATAGCCAGTGGACAAAAGACAGTCTCTTCAACAAATGGTGTTAGGAAAACTGGACGGCAACATGCAGAGAATGACACTGGCCCACTTTCTTACACTATATACAAAGGTAGCTACAAAATGGGTGAAAGACCCAAATGTGAGACCGGAAACCAGCACAACCCTAGAGGAGAACACAGGCAACAACCTCTTTGACCTCAGCTGCAACAACTTCTTCCTAGACAGGTGACCAAAAGCAAGGGAAACAAAAGCAAACATGAACTGTTGGGCCTTCAAGATAAAAATCTTCTGCACAGTGAAGGAAACAATCAGCAAAACTAAAAGGCACTGACAGAATGGGAGATGGTATTTACAAATGACATATCTGATGAAGGGTTAGTTTTCGAAAGTCTATAAAGAACTTATCAAACTTGACACCCAAAACAACAAATGACCCAGTTAATAAATGAGCAGAGGACATGAACAGACACTTTCCCAAAGAAGACGTCCAGATGGCTAACAGACACATGAAAAGATGCTGAACATCACTCATCATCAGGGACATACAAATCAAAACCAAGATGAAATACCACCTCACACCTGTCAGAATAGCTAAAATTAACAACAGAAGAAACAACAGTTGTTGGTGAGGATGCGAAAAAAGGAGAACCCTCTTGCGCTGTTGGTGGGAATGCAAACTGGGGCAGTCACTCTGGAGAAGAGTATGGAGGTTCCCCCAAAAAACTAAAAATAGAACTACACTATAATCCAGCAATTGCACTGTTAGGTATTCACCCAAAGGATTAAAAAAGTGCAGATTCGAACGGACACATTCACCCCAATGTTTATAGCAGCATTATCAACAATAACCAAACTATGGAGGGAGCCCAAATGTCCAACTGATGACTGGATAAAGAAGATATATAGAGATGTATAGATGAATATAGACACAGATATGGATATATATATAAACATAGATATATACAATGGAATACTACTCGGCCATCAAAAAGAATGAAATCTTGCCATTTGCAATGACATGGATGGAGCTTGAATGTGTTATGCTAAGCAAGGTAAGTCAATCAGAAGAAGACAAGGTCCGTATGATTGCACTCATGTGGAATTTAAGAAATTAAACAGATAAACGTTTGGGGAGGGGAGGGAGAGGCGAGAGGGAAGCAAACCATAAGAAACTCTTACTGATAGACAAACTGAGGGTTGATGCAGAGAGGTGGGTGGGGGGTGGGCTAATGCATGATGAGTTCTAAGGAGGGCACTTGCTGTGATGAGCACTGGGTGTGTGTGTGATGAATCACTGAATTCTACTCCTAAAACCAGTATTTCTCTGTTGGCTAACTAAATTTAAATTTTAAAAAATCAGTGGCATTTCCATATAACAGCAATAAACAACTGAAAAATGTTTAAGTAAAACAATACGATTACAATAGCATCCAAAAGCATTAAATACTCAGGGATAAATTTAACAAAATATGTGTATGACCTGCACACTGAAAACTACAAGCATTGCTGAGAGGAATTAAAGGAGATCTTGGGGTGTCTGGGTGGCTCAGTCAGTTAAGCATCTGACTTTTGGCTTAGGTCATGAACTTGCGGAAGATGAGTTCGAGCCCCGCGTCAGGCTCTGTGCTGACAGCTCAGAGCCTGGAGCCTGCTTTGAATTCTGTGTCTCCCCTGCTCAAACTGTCTCTCTCTGTCTCTCAAAAATAAATAAAAAACATTAAAAGTTTTTTAATTAAAAAATAAAAAATAAAATATGTATGGAAATAATGAAAAATATTTCAAAAAGGAAAAAGAAATTTTGAAGAATTCTACCTGATTTCAGAACTTGCTATAAAACTACAGTAATCAAAACAGTGTGCTACTAGTATAAGGATAGATCCATAGATCATTAAAAGAGGAGAAAATCCAGAAACAGACCCTTACATATATGATTAATTCACCTTAAACTTTTTTTAAACATTTATTTATTTTTGAGATAGAGACACACAGAATGTGAGTGGGAGAGGGTCAAAGAGAGAGGGAGACATAGAATCTGAAGCAGGCTCCAGGCTCTGAGCTGTCAGCACAGAGCCTGATGCGGGGCTCAAACCCACAAACCATGAGATCATGACCTGAGCTGAAGTCGACCGCTTAACTGACTGAGTCACCCAGGTGCCCCTGATTAATTCACTTTTAACAGAGGTGCTAATTGGTGGGGGTAAAAAATAGTTTTCCTAAATGATGCTGGAGCATTTGGATGTCCACTTAGAAAAAATGAGCTTTGATTCATATCTCACACCATACACACAGATTGACTCAAAATGGATCAGAGACCTAAACATCAAAGTTAAAATTATAAACATCCTAGGAAGAAGACGTAAGAGAAAATCCTTTCATCTTTGGGACAAAGATTTCATAGGACACCAGAAATACCAACCACTTAATTCAAAATTTGATAAATTGGACTGCATCAAACTTTAAAATTCCTGCTCTAGAGTAATACCAATAGATGATGAAAACTCAAGCAACAGACTGGGAGAAAATAACTCACAATACACATCTCTGACAACAGACGACTGTCCAAATGGATACAAAACTCTTACAACTCAATGATAGGAAGACAAGCACCGCCCCCCAAAGATTGAAGCAGACACCTCATAAAACACGTGTAAAAAAGGATGTGCACCAAAGTGCATACTAGCTTTATTTATAGTAGTCATAACCAAAAACACTATATGTCTATCAACAGATGATTGATATACAAATTGTATCATATCCTTACAATGGAAAACTGTCAGCAATGGAAAGGAAAGAACTAAGGATACACACAGCAATATAAGTCTCAAAAATATTATGCTAACTGGCACAAAAATAAACACATCGATCAAAGGAACAGGGTAGAGAGCACAGAAAAAAACCCACGCTTATGTGTCAGGTAATCTATGACAAATCAGGAAAGAATATCCAATGGGAGAAAAGACAGTCTCTTCAACAAATGGTGTTGGGAAAACTGGACAGATACATGCAAAAGAATGAAACTAGACCATTTTCTCGCACTACACACAAAAACTCAAAATGGATTAAAGACCTAAATATGAAACCTGAAACCATGAAACTCCTATAAGAAAACACAAGCAATAATCTCTTGGACATTAACCTTAGCCATCTATTTATGGATGTCTCCTGAGGCAAGGGAAACAAAAGCAAAAATAAACTATTGGAACTGTGTCAAAATGAACATCTTTTGCACAGGAAAGGAAACCATCAACAAAACTAAAAGACAACCTACTGAATGGGAGAAAATATTTGCAAATGATTTATCCGACAAGGAGTTATTACCCAAACTGTAAAAGTAACGTATACAACTCAACACCAAAAAAATAACAATAATAATGCAATTTTTTGAACAGAGAGGGGACCTGAATAGATATTTTTCCAAAGAAGACATACAGATGGCCAAGAGACACAGAAAAAATGTTCATCATCCCAGTCATCAGGGAAATGCAAATCAGAACCACAATGAGCTATCATCTCACCTGTCAGAATGGCTAAAATGAAGACAAGAAATAAGGTGTGTTGGAAAGAATGTGGAAAGGAACCCTCGTGCACTGCTGGTGGGAATGTAAGGTGGTGCAGCCGCTGTGGAAACCAGTGTGGAGGCTCCTCAAAAAAGCAGAAATACGACATGATCAGTTACTCCATTCTTGGCTATTTACCAAAGCAAAAGGAAAAGAATAATTTGAAAAGACATATGCGCTCCTGTGTTCATTGCAGCACTATTTATGATAGCCAAGATACGGAAACAGCCTAAGCTCCTATCGATGGGTGAATGGATAATGATGTGGTATATATATATAATGGAGTATTACTCCGCCATAAAAAAGGAGATTTTGTCATTTGTGACAACATGGATGGAGGCCTAGGTGGTAAGTGAAATAAGTCCGAGAAAGACAAATACCATATGATTTCACTTCCATGTGGAATCTAAAAAATAAAACAAATTAATAAACAAAAAACTGGAAACAGACTCATAAATAGAAAACAAACTAGTGGCTGCCAGAGGGGATGTGGGTGAGGGGATGCATGAAATAGATGAAGGGAACTAAGAGGTACTAACTTCCAGTTATAAAGTAAACGAGTCACAGGATGAAAGGTCCAGCACAAGGACCACAGTCGTTAAGACCACAACAACGTGTCCAGTGACGGATGGTGACCACGCTCACCGTGGACAGCACTGAGTGATGCACAGAGTTGTCGAATCACTGTGTTGTGCACCTGAAACTACTATATCATTGTATGTCAACTCTACTTCAATAATAAAACGTTTTAAAAATACATTAAGCTGGGGCGCCTGGGTGGCTCAGTCGGTTAAGCGGCCGGCTTCGGCTCAGGTCATGATCTCACAGTTCGTGGGTTCGAGCCCCGCATCGGGCTCTGTGCTGACAGCTAGCTCAGAGCCTGGAGCCTTCTTCAGATTCTGTGTCTCCCTCTCTCTCTGACCCTCCCCTGCTCACGCTGTCTCTCTCTGTCTCTCCAAAAAAAGACATAAAGAAAAAAAATTTTAAATAAAAAAGTTAAAAAAATAAAAATACATTAAGCTAAGTGAAAGAAGCCAGACACAAAAGAGTATGTGCCGTATGCTTCCATTTATGTGAGATTGGAGGCAAGTGCAGTCTACAGCGGCAGTAACTGGACCTCCACCTCACTGGGGCTGCGGAACTGGGAGTGGTTAGTCCACAGACTAAACGGGCCTCATGCCTCCTGGACGTTTTATTCCCTGGTGAGAAACTTTGCTTTTCTTTCCTCCACTTTTTCAAGTTCTTTGTGCCTTAGGGGTGGTAGCCCTTCATCTCCGATGCATGTTACAGATATTTTCTCCTAGTTTGTTAGTTGTCTGCTGGCTCTGCGTATGGTGTCTGATGCCATGCAGAAGATGCGGTATTTTGGTTGTTGGAGGTGGTGATCTGTCACTCTTCCCTTTCACCGCCTCTGGACTTAAGTCCCTACATTCAGGTTACAAGGAGCTTGTCATGTTTTCTGGGGCCTTTCCCAAAAGGCTCTCCAGCTGTCCCAGCACTATGTTCCGGGAGGCCCGTCTTCGCCCCGTGGATTTCTGCAGGCCGTCCAGTCTGTGCCGGAGCTCTGCGTCGTCCCCCGGCGCTGTGTCCCTCCGTGCGCCGGCAGCACGCCGCTGCAAGTAGAGGGCCCGCCGCCCATGTCGGCGCCTGAGTGGCCGCGTGCCCCCAGCTCTCCGGTTTCCGTGCATTTATTTCCTGCATGATCGTCTCTTTCCCACAGGAGCTCATGGCTTGTTCCGTGGAAAAGCTTCTGGTATTTTTATTGAGATCACATTAAGTTCACAGGTTAGTGTGGGGAGAGCTGACCGCTTGATAACATCTCGGTCAAGGACAAATGAGGTCTGCTCTTCCGTTGTATCTTCTTACTGCGACTGTTCGAGTAAATGGAGGCTGTTGACTTGCGATGCTGATTTTATTTCCTGCTACTTTATGAATTCGTTTCATCATTGATTCTCAGGATTTCCAGAGTACTACCTTGTCATCTGCAACTAGAGATAGTTTTCTTAAAATTTTCCAATTCTTACGCCTCTGATCATTTGGCTAATACTTCCAGAACAATGTTAAATAGGATTGGCAATAGTGAGCACCCTTGCCTTGCTTCTGGCCTTGGTAAGAATGCCTCTGTGTTTCCCCGCTAGTAAGACGCCAGCTCTAGCACTGTGGCGTGTGTTTCATAATTTTAAGGAAGTATCCAGCTACTCCTGTTTTCTCAAGGGTTTTTATTAGGAGTACATGTTGAATTTTGTCATGGGATTTTTTCAACAACTGTATAGACAACCATGTGATTTTCTCCTTAGTCCCATTAATGTGGTGAATTCCGTTCACAGATATCCTAACACTGGACCAACTCTGCTTTCCTGGTGTGACGTCTGCTTGGCCATGGGTACTAGTTTCTTAGTGGTGTTGGGCTCCGTTTGCCAGTATTCTACTTGGGATTATTACTTAGTCAATATTCATAGGGGATAGGGTCTGTGATTTTCTTATACTCTCTATCGTGTTTTAGTATAACTTACACTAATAAAATATGTTTGTATTCATTTTCTATGTTCTGAAGCAATTTACGCAGCGTGGGGGCTGCCTGGTCCCTGAGGTTCGATAGAATCCTCCTTGATCCCACCCAGGCCAGTGGGTTTGGTGGGGCAGCTCCTGCCTCGTTTTCTCTGTTTCCGCTTTAGACCTTCTTCTGTGGTCTGTCTCCTGTTCGTCTGTGCTGGGCCCAAGTTTTACAGTTGTGCTTTCTTCAGAAATGTCTGTGCCACCTACACTTTTACATTTGTTTGCATAGAGTTCTGCGAAATAAGAGGTTTTTAACTTCTCGCATGTCTGTACTTTCCCTCATTGTTTCTTATTTTGTGCATCTGTGCTTGCGCTCTTTTGATTAAGCCAGCTAATGGTTTGCTCATTTTATTTTTCCCAGGAACCAGGATTTTTTGTTTATTAGTTTGATCTCGCGTTCCGCTGTTTTCTACTGCGTTAATGTCTGTTTCTGTCTGCGTTCTAGCTTTGTAGTTTCCGTCCTGGGTGCTCTTTTGATTTGCTTTGTTGTTCTTCTTCTTGTCTGTTGCATTGAAAACCTCACTCATGGGCAGGTTTGAGCTGCACGGGTGGATTGTTTGCGACAGGATAGGACTGGAGATGCATTTTCTCCTCCGGATGATTTTCCTCATCACACTTCCTTTTCCCTGGCTTCCTCTATTTTGAGAATACCTTACATGATAAAGACACGCGCAGGGTATGTGGTCATTGACTGTTCAGGCCGTCAGTAAGGCTTCCTGTCAGCGGGAGGCTACCCCTTAAGTGTGAGGGGAGTCAGGAGTTGTCTGTGGACTCAGCTGGGCGGGGGGTCAGCACGCTAATCCCGGGTTGTTCCAGGGGCCAATTGTACTTTTACTCTCCCAGTTACTAACATCTATGTTTCAAGTTAGGACGTTTCCTCACCGAGTTAAGTGTAATCCCCTGGGCCTGACCTAGAGTGTTTTCATCACAAGTTAATGTAATTTCTGTTTGTATTTTTCTTCACCCAAAAGTTGTCCAAAAGAAGTGTTTTTTGTTTTATTTCTAGGTAGATGGAGTTTGTGTTTTTGACTTGTTTGTTTTGGTTTTGGTTATCATTTTAGTTTTCTTGCACTGTAATCTGAATGTTATTTTAATATTTTTACTTTGCGCAAACTTTTGGTGTTTTCTGTGTGTCCTAACATATGACGGGCTGCTGTGGATATGCTGTCTGTGCTCGGGAAGAAAGTGCGCTCTGTGGCTCAGAGCGCGGCGCTGACACGCGTCCACAGTGTCTGTGCACTGGTTACACCGCCCGGACCTGGCCACACGCCGGGAAGAGGCAGGCTCAGAACGCGGCGCTGACACGCGTCCACAGTGTCTGTGCACTGGTTACACCGCCCGGACCTGGCTCTGAGAGTCTCATGGTGCTTCATCAGACAGCCTCTGACTCTGGCCGGCGCCGGTCACCTGCAGGCGTGGCTGCACGCAGGCAGACGCCCTGCTCTGCAGTGCGTGCATCCCTCCCTCCCTCCACCCAGAGCGCCGGCCGCAGTGCCCCTGGGCAGGACACAGGGAGCGCCAGTCCAGCCAGGTTTTCAGCAGCGTCTTTGCTAAGCAGGCTTGGAGCACCTGTGGGATTTCCAGAATAAAGGGAGGGAGGAGGGTGGTGACATAGGAGGTGACACATATTTGTTCTGAGCATGAACGCATGTTGGCTTTTTGCTTCTTATCCAAATACAGCTGCTAATAATACCAAATTCATTCAGAGAACGCATTGCCACTTGGAAATCATGTGGTAAAGACTGGTGCACTCCGGGACGCCAGTGCACGGGGAGAGCAGGCGTCTCCGAGGGCCTGTCCCCCGACAGAGACATCAGAAACTCAAGCAAGTGTTGAAGGACTGACCACAGGCACTGTGTCCCCCAGTGCAGAGCTCTCTGGGGCAGACAGGTGGGAGGCGTTGCTGGAAGGTAAACTCCCTGCCGCTGCTTGGAGCACAAGGGGACTAGCCGGGCAGAGCAGGGAGCACTGCGGGCTTGGGAGGAGCAGCCGGGGAGACGTCCTTCGGGAAATCAGGGCACGCAAGGCCCCCATGCGCACCAGGAAGTTTAGAAACCACACGCATGCCTGGGGCAGCGCTCGCGCTCGGAAGAGACCCGAGGAGACCCCCAGAGCCCAGCCCAGCGCCGGCTGGGGATGAGGGCTGTGGCTGCGCTGCCCACAGCCCAGAGCCCAGCCTGGCAGAGACAGGGCCGGGTCCCGTCCTCCTTCCTCTCTGCCCTCTGCACGTCTGTTTCTGTCCTCCTGAATCGAAGTGGCCACTCTGTCAGGGCCACTTGGTGCACACGAGGCACAAGACCGGGCTCGGGCGGCCCAGCGAGGAGGAGGGGCGCCAGATTCCCCCCAGCCCCCAGACCACTCACGCGGCTCACACGCCAGGCAGAGGGGGAGCTGACCCCGTGCGAGAGCTGCAGCCTGGGGATGCCTCGCGCCCGGCCCCTGCGCCCACGGGAGGCCAGGCCGAGGCCCCCGGCCCCGGGGAGCAGGCTTTCCTCAAGTCGGGCCAGTACCCCTCCGGGGAAGCCGCTCCCTGGTGTCGGCGCGCGACGCCGGGGAGGCGGCCACCGGCACCTGCTGCAGAAGCTGCTGAGCCCGCCGTGCAGGTGCGGAGCGTCTCCCCCGCCAGTAGACAGGCTGGAAATGGTCAGGAGCCTCCAGAGAAGGGGCTGCGGCGGCGGGTGGCGCTCGGCCTGGCCTCGCCCGCCCCCGCCCCGGCAGGTGCCCGACGGTGTGCCGTGTTCCCCGCAGGAAGGACGTTCCCGCCCAACAGGTGACGCGCGCAGACAGAGAGCAGACCAAGAAGGTGGTGTACTCGGTGGTCTACGGAGCAGGTAGGCTGCGGGCCCGACAAGGCGGCTCCTGCGCGCACCCGTGTTGAAGCGTGGCTGTGCCCCAGAGGCGCCACTCTTGGCCCCTGCAGCTCATTTTTCTGAGTTCCTGAGTGTCATTTGCGAACACTGACGACATTTCCTGATGCACCACGTGCCAGTCAGACCACTGGCGGCCCTTGCCCCCCTCGGCGTCGCTCCAGTGGAGAGGACGGAGGCGCAGGAGTGTGACAGAAGGTGCCCGGCTGGGAGGGATGCTGCAGGGCCCAAGCCCGGACCACGCGGCCCCAGCCCTGCATCACACGGCTGTGCTCTGAGGTGCTCAAGGAGACTTCGCCCTAACCCTGCCCTCCACCCCCCGCCCCGCCGCGGCCGGGCTGGCCCCAGGACCCACGGCGAGCAGGCCTCTGCTCCCCGCCCCCCATGACTCCCTGACACGGGCTTATCAAATTCTGCTCAAGTCTTTTCTCCGTCCATGTCATGCCGACCCAGCAGGGCCTGACGTCCTCTCAGAAAGCAAGGGAGAGGGGCTCCTGCAGACTCAAGCAAGGGAGAAATCATCTCCCTGCCATGGGGACCCTTTGTTCATTCAAGGAATGGCAGCAAAATGGCGCAAGCTTCCAGTGCGAGCACCTCAGGCAGACGTGTGGTCAGTCACGTATGAGAGCCATCTCATTCTTGTGCAGTGTGACCATGGCCCCAGGACGTTAGTGACTTGCCCGCGATGGGTCTGGAACGGGCCCCACGCAGGCCAGCCCGGGCTCTGCACGCACCTCATCTGCTGGGCCTGCAGGTCCGCAGAGCTCACCCTCACACCATCGCCTTCGCTCCGAGGTCCCCTTCACAGCTGCCCTTGGCCACTGGAGCAGCAATCTTTCCCTGGGTGACACATCCATGGCCACTCAGCGTTTGTGGGGCTCCGGGACGGTGGTGTCCCCCGAGCTGCACCGGGGAGCCCGTCAGCAGCCCTCAGCTCCTGCCACGTGGGTCCCGCCCTACAGCACGGTGGCTTCATTCTTGAGACCCAGCAGGGTGGACACTGGACACACGTGATCAGGCCACGTGCCCTGTGACCCCCACTGTGCCTGCTTAGCAGGGGCAGGTCCGCCCGCGCTGCAGGGCAGGGGTCACACGAGGGTGTGAAGGTCAGCAGGCAGGACCATGGAGGCCTGCACCCCTTTCCGAACTCGCAGCCCCCAGCAGGCGCCCCACGGCCTGCTCTCCCAGCCCAGGGAGCCCTGTGACACGGGCAGGGCAGCCCTGCCCACAACCAGGCTCACGACACATAGTGAACAAATCAATGAGCCAGGCCGTCTTCTAACCCCACTCGTGAAGACGTTTCGTGTACACAGTTTTGGGAAACAGGCTAAGAAACTTCGCTTTGGAGAACTGAAGTCCCTGGGTGACAGAGGGACGACTCCGACCGGCTCCGTGCGTCTCCCCCTTGTGGCCTCCCTGCGCTGAGCTCCCGGACCGCCTGGGTCACGTCCGGGCGGGGGCGGACGAGGCAGCCTCCCACCAAATGACATGAGGTCTCGGTGCCTCGCATCTGACTCCAGAATCACAGGCCGCAGACACGCCGTTAGTTTCGGCTCCACTTTCCTGACAGGCAGCCTGAGCTGCACTCCCGCCCCTGCCCCCTCCTGGCTCTGTGAGCTTCCCCAAGGCCCTCCGCCTCTCTGTGCCCCAGGCGCCTCCCAGTCAGGGAGGAGGCAGGCTTGTTGGACGGTGCCTGGCACCAGCCGCCTCCCCCTCAGCGCCTGCCGCCGCGCGGGGGGCCCGCCGTCCAGTGTGGCCCGGCGCGCGCCAAGGGCCTGGCAGCTCTGTGCGGTGAGGGGGCCACAGGGAGGGGGCGGGCATGAGCGCAAGGAGCGCCCAGCACGGCCTCATGCACATGGCAGGATGCACTCAGAGTCAGTCTTCACTCCGGCACCTTCCGGAATATTCACCTCATTTTTTGCTGGAGAGGAAAAGAGCTCCATCCACTTTGTAAATAAGCAGTGAGTCATTAGCTGTGATGTTGGTGAAAAGAGTAATTTGGCTGCTTTTAGCCCTGATGGTGACAAGGCTCCCACCCCAAGCCTCCACTCCCGCCGTTCCCGCTGTCACCAGCCAGCTTGACGGAGACCCTGGTGCATCTGCGGGCGTCTGCACGGCTGCGCTGTCCTGTGTGCACAGCCAGCGTCCTGGCGGGCGAGCCTGTCGGGGCCCGGAATGCAGCACGGGGACTTCCAACGGGAGGCAATGACAGGTTTCTGCACAAAGGTGCCGCTGAGAGTCTGGAAACTGCTGCCCTCTGCGCCGGGGGCACAGGGCAGAGGCGCCACCTGAGTCGGCGTGACCGGCATGAGGACCACGGTGACAGTCGAGGAGGAGCAGGGGTGTGACGTGAGCAGAGAAGGTGCCCAGGAGGGGCGCCAGGTCACCGCAGGCTTGCAGCCTGCAGGTGGGGCTGCCTGGTCCCCATACCGCCCTCAGACTCTGCGGGCGGCACTGTCCCTGCCTGAACTGGTGGTGACCACAGAGCAGCTGTCCCCCGGGGACCTGGCTGAAGGGCTGACCCGCGGGCTCCTCTGAGACCTGACCACCGCTGACTAACGGTGCACCCAGTGAGCCAGCGGGCCCTGCTGCCTCCAGGAAGCCCCTCCTGGCTCCTCTGGGCCTGCCTGGGGCTGCCACTGCTCCGAGAGTCCGTTTACCCCTTGATTCTCCGAGGGTTCGGCACTCAGGTTTGCCTCCACTCAGGCACACGTGGTCAGCAGGCCCCCCTGGGTGTGCTGCACACCAGGCTCCAACTGGGCCCGGGGGTGCTTCGGGGCAGGTGCGGTGCCTGCTCCCGTGGGCCGACCGCTGTCACAGGAGACGCACAAGCAGGCCGTGAGGACGGCACTGAGTGTCTGGTGCCGAGTAGGGCCAGGGGCGTCGGAGCAGGCCGCCAGCGCAGAGTTCGGGAGGCCACGGGGTCGGTCGGATCTGCTCCAGGCAGAGCAGCCAGCACCGCTGGAGGCGCGCCGTGTCTCCCCGCTGCAGACAAGAGCGAGGAACTGTTGGCAAATATGCGAGGGGGTGAAAGAGCCCCGGGAGACAAGGGAGCAGTCACCCTCCTGAAGCTAGCGATGTCGCTCACACGAGGTCATTAGCCATCTGTGGCAAAAGTCAAGTTGTGCGTTCCTGTGGGATTTCAGAGATGGGGAGTGGCCCGTGCCCGGTCAAGGGGGCCCTTGCTCTAGGGGACAGGCCTTCGTGCGGTCACAGCTCACACAGTAGAAACCTGATCAAGTGAACCGAAGCATGGAGGACAGTTGTGTGAAAGGGGCTGGTCTACAGGAAGTGTGGATCACGAGCCCTCACGGAGTCCAGGGCCGTCCTGCCTGCGGGCCTTGGAGGGTGACGGGGCCACTGGAAGGGCACGGGAGCAGGAACCAGAGAACTGCCTGGACCCTCTATCTCCATCTGCGTCCCTGCGTCTTCTCCCTGTGCAGGTCCTGCATTATTGGCTCCTCCTGTGTACATGCTTTCTTCACGTACAGGGGCGCTGGCCAACCTCTGCCATATATATAAGTTATGAGGAAAATATAATAAACAACTACCTAAAGGTACTGAAACATGACCTTTGGGTGGAATGTTAGGGGGAGTTCCCCCTTCGAAGCTCTTCGCCTGAAGACAGGCCTCGGTGTTACGGGTGTTTGGCTTGAACTCCAACAGAAACGCACAGTCTTCCTTGCTTGAGGAAACACAGGACAGAGTTTGAAGCAACCAAGGATTCTGGAAAGTGAGAGAAAAAAGAAAAAGAGAACCAAAGGAGAACACTAAATTCTGGATATGAACTCTGCCCAAACCACTGGTGGCCCCCTAACTATGCATCAGAAGGGGCAGACTTCCGACGGGCCAGCTGAGGCTAAAAGGACTGATCTGAGGTTTCAGCTGCTCCCCACTGCCCAGGCACAAAGTCTGAAATTTGACTTTAGCCAAATTAACTGCCTCTGGAAGGAAGGGAGGGAGGGAGGGAGGAAGGAAGGAAGGAAAAGAAAATCACTGGAGTGCCTGCGTGGCTGAGTCAGTTGAGCATCTGACTCTTGATTTCGGCTCAGGTCACGACCCCAGGGTCATGGGATCGAACACTGCATCAGGCTCCACGCTGAGCATGCAGCCTGCTTAAGATTCTTTCTCTCTCCCTCTGCCCCTCTCCCCAATTCATGCTTCCTTTCTTTCTCTCTCTCAAATAAAAAAGAAAAAGAAAAAGAAAATCAATACTCCTGAAAAAACATAATAGAATCCAGAGTGTCTAAAACATTACACTCATGATAACCAGAATATAATCCAAAATTAATAAGCCTATGAAGAAGCAGGATAACTTCATCCACACTCAAAAGGGCATCCTGGACGCAAATCCCAAGATGACCCAGATGCTGGGATTAGCAGACAGGGATTTCGAGGCCACTGTTACAACGAGGCTGAAGGATGTAAAGGAAAAGATGCTCGTGATGAATGAAACAACAGGAAATCGCAGGAGATAAAAGACCAAATGGAAATTCTAAACCTGAAAACTGCAATATCGGGAAAAATCACTGACTAGGCTTGGCAGCAGATTGCACAAGAGAAGGGACTTAGCTGGGAAGACTCGGGGTCCCACCCAGCCAGACCTGCCTGAGGTGTCTAAGTGCCACCTACTTCCTTTCCAAAAGCCAGTGGAATTTTCCACTAGACGCGATAGCCGAGGGGCAGTGATTAGACTGCATAGAAAGAATTAGAGATGGATTATTTCCGTATAATATATTTATGAAGCTATCATTTGGTCTTAACTAAGCCTTAGAAGGGAAATTGGAATTTTTTCATTTCCATCAACATGGCATCAGGCAAGCTTGGTGAGAGGAAGGACTTGGGGCTCTGTGCGGTCTCTCCGCTGGGAGGGTCTGAGGAGCCCAGGGCACCACAGCCTTTCCCACTCTCCCTTGCTGAGCGGCGGAAGCAAACATCTCCCCTTCAAATTTCCAAGATGTGAACACTTTCTGTCCAGGCCACTGAAAGTGCTGGCCTGTGGCTGGGCACACCCTGGCTAAAGAGAGGACTGGATCTGTGAGGCCTCCTCTCCCAGTCCCCAGAGGCTCCACGCCTCCACCCTTGGGCCATGGTTTCTGGGCTGGGTTGTCTTGAAGGCCCCTTGGGGCACCCTCTAGTGTGGTCCCAGAATGGACCCGGTGCTGAAGACAGCAAGCCCGCTCCTGTTTGACCCTCAAGGATTCCCTCCAACGATGCAGACCCTCAGACCTCAGGGCTTTGCCCATGACCCTGATGTCCAGCAGGGCCCCCAACCTATCCTCCTGTGCTCCTCATTCGCTGTTTAAATTATCATTCTTGGGGCGCCTGGGTGGCTCAGTAGTTAAGCGTCCGGCTTCGGCTCAGGTCATGATCTCAAGGTTTGTGGGTTTGAGCCCCGTGTCAGGCTCTGTGCTGACAGCTAGCTCAGAGCCTGGAGCCTGCTTCAGAGTCTATGTCTCCCTCTCTCTCTGACCCTCCTCTGCTCGTGCTGTCTGTCTCTCTGTCTATCAAAAATAAATTAAAAACATTAAAAAATAAAAACTAAATTTAAATTATCATTCTTTTCTGGAGGAAAATGGGAGAAAATGACTCCATCCTGAAAATCAAGTAGGAGTCAGGCTCTGCTTGGAGCTTTACCTGCCTTGGTTCCAGGGTCCCCTTCACGCCCCCTGGGGTAAAGACTACTGTTCTTGAGTCAAGGTGAAAAAAGAGTGTTGGCTGCAGGTCCAATAACTTCCCCAAGGCCACATAGCGCCTCCCGTGGCGACAGAGCTGGCCTCAGACCCAGGCTGTGTGTGGCCCCAGCATCAGCTCCCAGCCAGCTGTGCTGGGCCTCATGGCACCATCCTGACCAGAGATCGAGAACTCCTGCACCCCACGGAATCGAACACTGGTCTGGGCCAGAAGTGCTGGTCTCAGAATGAAAACGTCGAGGATGAGAGTTCCTAAGTACCATCTTCGCATAATCTGGCAATGGCAATTTCCCTTCGTTTTCTCCCCTGTGCCCCTCCCCAGTGTCCCCTGGTTGTGGAGTCAGGTCTCCCTCTGGACAGGCCGAGCGCATCTGCTTTGTTCACGGCTCTGCCGGCAGCACCTGCCCGGGCGCTCAGTCGATACTGCCGAGGGAGTAAATGTGTAACAGACACCAGTCTGGGCCGAGCAGCACCCAGCCCCACCCTGACCCCCCAGAAAGACACGAGCGGGACCAGCTGGCCCTGGACCCAGAGTCTTCCAGGGGCCCTTCTGCGGGCTCGCCTGTGTGTGGTGGCCGCCACCTGGCATCCTGGGCGCCCTGACCCCGCTGGTGTGAGTCGGGCTCACCTCTGATCCTGAGCGTTTCTGTCTGGGCAGGGAAGGAGCGGCTTGCCTCATGCCTTGGAATTACTGTGCCGGAAGCTGCCCAGTTCTTGGAGAGATTTTTGCAGAAGTACAAGAAAATCAAGGACTTTGCCCAAACAACTGTTGCCCAGTGTCACCAGACAGGTGAGCCAGACACTGCTGGAGCCTGCGTGGGCTCCACCCTTACCCCTCACCTGCAGCCCCCGCTGCCCCCCAGCCCTGCTCACTTGGGGGTGGCGGGTGGACAGGCACTGGGTGAGCACCCAGCCCCTGCTGGAAAATGGCTCTGTGGGACAAGGGTCCAGGCCCAGGATGTGCTTGAGGCAGTCTTGAGTCAGAAAATACAGATGGACAGATAGAGATAAAGTTCTGTTCCTGAAAGTGGAGAACATGCCTTCTTGTGGTGTGCCGCATGCGTGTGGTCTATTTACAACATTTCACAAGTTGGTCACAAATTTAACAGAATGTCAAGTAGAACATGTTGTGTGGCCGCCGTGCAACACAAAGGCAGCTTGTATCTAAATATGTGGCCATCTGGCCATCTGCCTGCTCAGAAATGCCTCCCACTCCGTAATGATTTAGAATGAAAAAAGGAAGCCCCACGGAAATCACAAACATCTTAGAAATACATGACAGTGAAAGTGTCTCATGTGAAAGCCTCTGGGGCACGGCCAGGCGGGCATTCCACTTGGCGGCACGGCCAGGCGGGCATTCCACTTGGCGGTGAAGGGGTGCTTTAAAAGCATATTTTCAAAAGAATGAAAGAAATCTGTGAACATAAATGAGTTGTATTCAACCCAAGGCATTTGGAAAAGAGCAGCACCATGAAGTGAAGAGAGAGGAAGGAGAGAAATGAGCACGGGAGCGGAAATTCAGGAGGCCAGCAACCGGAAAGCAGGCGGCGGCAGGCGCAGAGGGCACAGCACTCGGTCCAGTCGAGCTTTTAGAAAAATAAAATACGACCGATTTTGAGACGCCAGAAGAGTGGTAGAGCCCCGAGTCGATGAGCGCGTGTGGAGGCAGAATTGGCAGGAAACCCCGGTGCCCGTGCCTGGAGGCGCGTCTGCAGGCCAGACACGGGTCCATGGCTTCTTGCTAAGTACCTTCTAATCCTCGCTGCAATTCTAAAACGTGGCTAGTGTCGTTACCCGTCTTGCACATGAAGAAAACAAGTCACCAAGAGGATAGGTAGCTCCCCAAGTTCACACAGCTGGCCGGGGGTGGGCGGGTCACTTCTGGGCAGACCTATGAAGAAATCCTCGAGTGATCACGCTGTCCTTCCACACTGTGTGCTGCCACCGGAGACACGGGCCCCCTAGCGGCCCCGGGGCCATAGTCCAAGAGCAGACAACATCCCAAAAGTACCTGAGTCCATTCGGACAAGGTCAGAAAGACTAGATTCTAGGTGTGGAAGAGACAAATAGGATCCCAGCACAGAGCGTAGGGGGAGGCGGGTGAGGGAGGAGAGCGCCATTAGCCCTGGGACCCCCACCCCGGGGTGCCATCTGAGCCGCCGCCTGGAAGGCCAGGCAGTCTGCAGCGGGGCAGGGCAGGCCACGGGAAGAACCTGGGTTTCACTTTTTGCAAACCAGTCCACAAGAGTTTGGAAAATACGGTGGCAGGGGAGACGGAGGTCAGAGCCGGTGCCTCGGGGGTAGTCTGCAGTGACAGGGCCAGCCCCTCCACTGACGTGGGCCTGACAGGGAGCACAGGCACGAGACGCCAAGCAGGGGCAGGTGTGGAGGGGCTCGCCACCCCACCCCGTACGAGTGACTCTCCAGGCAGGCGCCCCTGACCCCTCAGGGCCACAGCAAGTGCCCGAGGCACCACAGTGCCCAAGAGCGGAAGGTCCAGCCCCTCCCCGGGCCCCGGGGACAGGTGTCCATGTGGCCTCATCTTTTGTAACGTTGGCAAAAGCAAGACATTTGAACTGATGGGCGGAGAGGCTGCCTCCAGCCAGCCTCTGGGCTCCGGGCCGGGGGGCAGGGCCTGGAGCGGCCACGGCTAGGGGGGCCGAGCTGGTGATTCACTTCATTGGGATTGCAGTGCAGATGCCCTGTGGTGTATCCCTCCTTCCCTGCATGACGGCGGCATGCAGGCCGTGCTGGCTGGGGGCCTTCCTGGACTCCCCTCCGCGCCCTCGCCCGCCTGCTGAGCACAGGGACGTGAGGGTGAGGGATGGAGGTCATCCCACGGTGTGAACAGGAGGTGCGGGCCCGGCCCCGCGAGCCCTGGGTAGAGCAGAGGCAGGACTGGAGGTGTGTGGAGCCAGGGACCTCCGCTCCGGGCCCCAAAGGAGTACCTGGATTCCGACTTCCCTCCCACGATAAACAACTAGAAACCTGGGCAGCGTGCTCCTCTGGCCCGAGAGAAGAGAAACAGCAGGGCACGGGAGGGGAGCCCAGGCCGGCCACGGTGGTGTCACCAAGCCAAGGAAACAAGGGTCAGGACCCGGGAGGCTGAGGCGGAGCATCAGAGAGCAGCGGCCTGCAGAGAAAGCCCTCCATAGATCTTCAGAGGAGTCCCTGTGCCTTTGAGCCCCAGGGCGCACACGCACAGCGTGAGACCCCATAGGACGCAGCAGAGTAACTTCTGGAAGCGATTTCAGAGTCCATGCAGGGCCAAGAGATGTCTGAGTCCTGGCCACTGGAGTGGACCTCTGGGACACTCAGTGCAGCCCCCAGAAGGAAGCACCCAGGGGCGGGTCTGAAGCAGCTCTGCCGAGGGGGCCGCTCCACACCAGCCCACAGAGCTCAAACACACCCTTCAAGGGCATCAGGTGGCCGCCGCTGACCTGGGCCTGACCCTCTTGAAAGAACTCCTCAAACCCAACCGTCGGCAGCAGGAAGCGCCCAGTACCCAGCGTCCGGTCCGTGATTGCTAGACACACGGAGACACAGAGACTGAGGCTTACGAGGCAGAGGCGTGGCCTCCCGTGTCCCCACTGCCCACCGCTGTGCGGAGACCGGATCCCGTAACCACCGGGCGTGCGGCGGCCGCCCCGTACGCTGTTGTTTCGTAATTGCCATCTCTGTGGGACATTCTCCCAGTCCTCAGACACCGGAGATCCTTAGTGGGGCCTTTGGTCTCATCGACCTAATAAGACAGAAGTCCTCCCAGGTCAGGAACATTCTCAACCAACGCAGAATGCTTGATTTGTTCTTGTCAGGAAGACCTCAGAGTTAGGAAGCTTCAGGCCCCACAAAACTCGGGCCTCCCCCATGCTAAGGTAAGGGGCCGTCAGCCGCTGCTTGAGCAGACTACGGATTAATGCTTTGCTCTCCATCTCGGCTGCCCCGGATCCCGGGTTACTTCCGTATCCAAGTCTCACTAGTGGCTTTTAACAGTCTTTACACACTGCCCTCCCGGACCCGCGTCAGATGCGGTGCAGCGGGAGGTGAGACGGGAGAGCCACTGGGCAGGCGGAGGCGTCTCCATCGCTGCCCCTGTCTCCCAGCACAGAGCGGGGGGCCTCTGGGCCCAGCTCCGGGTCGCGCTCCGCTCGGCGCTGCATGGGGAGGGGTCCTGCCGGGGCCCCTGGACCTAATCTGAGGGAAGCCCTACCCACAAAGGATAAGTAACCGCGGGGCGCCGCACTGCCTGTTTGTTTCTGCCTCACGTCCTGCTCCTCCTCCGTGTGACCCAGGCTATGTGGCATCCATCATGGGCCGAAGGAGACCACTGCCGAGTGTCCGCGCACAGGACCAGCGGCTCCGGGCACAGGCGGAGCGGCAGGCGGTGAACTTCGTGGTGCAAGGTACCCCGAGCCCCTCAGCCCGTCTGCCTCTTCCACGTGCTTCCTGGGTCCTTGTCAGCTGCACGGCTGTCCTGTGCTCACCGGCAGCCACTGGGGAGGCACTAGTGGGATGACGCAAGCCCAGCAGGGTGCGCGGCACACGGTGTCTCTGCAGTTACGGGTCCCCCAAGAGACGGGCTGCAGCAATGCCGTCCTGTACCTGCAAATAGGGAAGTAGGCAGGACAAGGGCGAGCCCGGCTCAGTCCTGGACTCCTGTGCTGGCACTCTCCATCACGCCCCCCACGCCTGGCAGGCCAAGACCTTGCAGGAAGGCCCCCAGACCCAGCAGGCCCTCCTGGGTCCTGCCACAGTCAATAGAGGACCGCTGGCCGGAGTGACAGCACAGTGTCTGCCCCTCGTTGTGAAGACTCCTTTGCATCTCTGGCCATGGCACTCAGATGGCTCAAGACTCTGCACGCGTCGCGGGCTCTGCACAACACGTGCCACCAGCTGCTCCAGGGGGGCCCCAGGCGGCCCGGGAGGTGGCATTGTCCCATCAGTGGCCCCACAGGTCGCAGATGAAGAGCCAAGGCCCCCAGGACCCAGACACGAGGCCTACCCCTGGAGGGGTGTTCTGCAGCAGGAGGCTGGCCCGGGCCCCCAGCAGACTTGGAGGGGCGACATGGACAGAGGGCAGAATGGAGATGGCGTCCCCAGAGGTCCTGCAGAGACGGGGACATGGTGGCGCTGCCCAATCCAGACTGCACCCCCGTGCGTGGCGTGGACTCCCGGGGCTCAGCAGCGGACAGGGCGGTTCCTAGGTCTGGTCTGGGCCCCGTAGAGAATCTTCTAGAGTCCCGTCTCCCAGGGTGACCGCCCAGACAGGAGCTGAGGACAGTGACAGCCCTCCAGATCCTGAAGGGGCAGCTTTCATGTCTGAGGCATGGGTCGGGCCAGGACCCCACGTCTGTTCACTAGGTGTGTGCAAGGTGACATCGAAGTTGTTTTAGAGCCCTTCCAGGAAGAGTTACACACAAGGTGTCTTCACTCCAGAAGCTGACTGGAGTCCTGGCCACGGAACTCAGCTGCCGAGGATATGGCCTCCCTGCACACCTGTGTCTCTGAGCAAGTGACCTGTCATCCAGCCACATAACAAAAACCTGTACCAAGCTGAACCGGGTGCCAGGGACAAGCAGGGGTCTGTGCCCGCGTCTGACACCTCAGCCAACGTGACCAGCCACGACGGCCCCACCTGCCCGGGGCCTCCGCTTCCCCCACACCCCACTCTCTGCACCTGCCTCCCCGTCTTGTTTCTCCAGCTCCGTGC
>PJEM01010220.1:0-25319 GCA_004023845.1 Helogale parvula | reverse complement strand
GCTGGCCACACTGTTAGCGGGCACGGGGGCAGAATTGTAACTCTCCAGCCTGTGTGCACACCCCAGATGTTGGCGGAACCTGTGGATGTGATGAGATCGCATTCCCATGGTGAGCTCAAGCCTCGTGGCAAAGAGGATTTGCAGTTAAAAGGGAGACTATCCAGGGTGGCTCTGGACCTAATCAGACGGCCCCTGAAAGGTTTAAGAGTCAGAGTCAGAGATTCACAGCAGCAGATGTCCTCGCGGCGTCCGTGACAAAGCAGGCCGAGTGTCGGGCAGAGGCCAGTGCAGGAGCGGAGCACAGGCCGCACAGAAACCTCACTCGAGCCACTGCAGGGAAGCGAAGTTTGCCAGCACCCTGGGGTCACTTGGAAGTGAGTCTTCCTAGTCAGGTTTCGAAATGAGGGCACAGCCAGGCCCCGCGCACAGCCTGTGGGACCGCAGGCAGAGGCCCCAGCTGCACGGGTGTGGTTCTTGCTCTGCGGGAGATGGGAGATGGCAGGTCTGGATCCTCTTGACCAGCGGGGTGTGGGGTCCTGCGCTCTGCAGCGTGGAAAACTGAGCCTGCCTTTGCTAACCGCGCTGGGCGGCCCCTGCCGTGGGCCCCTGGGCCCCCGTCATTCGTGAAGCAGCCCCTTTTGTGTCCACAGGCTCGGCCGCAGACCTCTGCAAGATGGCCATGATCCACATCCTCACTGCAGTGGCCACGGCCCCCGCCCTGACGGCCAGGTCAGTGGGAGAGGGCCTGACCCGGTGCTCAGAACTGCCTTTCTCAGGGCTGGGGGGAGGCCCGTGGACTTTGTGAGCTGACGCCATGGCTGGCCCGTGTGCGCCACCTCCCGGGGGAGAGCACCCCCTTCCACTTCCCACACCTGGGGCTTGATTCTGACAAGCTCAGAGCCCCCGGTGAAGGGGCCCCCGGAGCCCCGGCTCCTGTCGGCATTCCTGGGAGGTCCCTCGCCTCTGGACTCGGGCTGGGCCGAGCACTCGAGGGTCGGCTCACAGCAGCTGCGGTAACAGCAGCGCATCTACCTTGGGGCACAAGGAGGCCTCTTGAGGGTCACCTGGTGCAGAAATGTGTCCCCCCAGGAATGTCTGTGCCCCTTCAGCCCAGCTCAAGGGGAACCACATGCAGCTGCCCAGCCCAGAGGTGGGTGGACCCGCAGACCCTCGGTCAGGGCACAGAGACGCCAGACCACCCCCATCCCCTTTGCCGCCGCCACCACAGTGTGAGTGAACCCTGCCCAGCCACAGCCAGTGCTCAGATGCGCCCCGGAGCTGGGGACTCAACTGCTGCCTCCGGGCCATGGCTCCCTCCACTTTCAGCCTCTGCCTTGGGTGCTCTCTGGGGTTGCCGCGTGACAAGGAGCCCCTCCTCAGCTGCATTCTGCAGAAGATGGGATCTGGGCTGACTTCTGTGCTTTGGACAGGTGACATGGGCCAGGGGCTATGGCCCAGGATCTGGTGCCAGCCCCACCCTTGGGGCAGAGGAAAGTGGCTGGCCCTGCACACTCAGGGAGGGGAGGTGTGGTGCAGGTGACCCATAGGAAGGCTAGTGGACATCCGGAGGGACCTGTGTGCTCTGCCTTTGTGTGACTTGCTGTCCACGGGACTGGGCCTTCAAGGTCAGAGGCCACGTCCGGTCCTTGTCACTTTGCAGGCATAGCCTGTGAGGGAAGAGGCCCCATGGGGCAGAGCTGTGGGCCCAGAAGCACCAGGAAACCAGGGCCGCACAGGAAAGGTGTGGCGAGGCACACTGGGCGCGGGCAGCGTGACCGCAAGCCCTGGCTGGGGAGGGGGCGGCTCCCCAGCCCCTGGGGGAGACACACAGGACTCTGCAGCTCTGCTGGCCCAGCGGCAGGGTCCTGGTGCAGGTGGCAGGGGCGGGTTCTCCTCCAGAACTCCAGGACCCCTTTCCTGCGGCCAGCCTGGGAGTCCCCCCAGAGAAGTGACCCCAGAAGGTCCGGTTCCCTCCCTTGCTGGTCCCTGTGTGTGTTTGCCCATGTTGGGGATGGCCTCCAACAGGCCAGAGCGGACCACTTCTCCAGCCCGAGGTAGGGGGACCCAAGTCAGCAATTGTGGGACTCTGGTGACTCACTTCTGTCACCAGCACAGCCGGACAAGGGGCCGACCTGCCTGCAGCCACCCTTTCCCATCCGAGGTTACAATTTCCTCTTGACTTTGGTACAGTTTAGCCTTCTCGAGGCGAGATTTCTTTCCTTATCTGAGATCCTGCATCTTGAAAAGCCTCCTCTCCTGGCTCCTCCTTCACAGATTTCCTGCTGTTCATTTTGACTTTTGAGCCTGTGTTCCTTTGGCAATTCCAGCAATTTTATACAGAAATGTGCCCCAGGCAATGGCCCTGCCAGAGACTGTGGGTGGCATCCTAGCCAAGGAGTGGGGAGGAGATGGTCCCCAAGCCCCACAGAGCCACTGAGAGGCCCTCTGGGCAGCCCCTGCCCCAGGCACCGTCCCGACCACCTGTGTCAGGGAGAAGCATCACGGGGAGGGCCCGAACCAGGCTGCCGGCCGACGCCCAAGGCGTGAGGTGGGGCGACGGAGGGCGGGTGTCTGAGACCCACAGGTGCAAGTTACCGTGGGCGCCTGTCCTGGGGTTGGGCCGCGCCTCTGTAGCAACAGGAGGAGGCAAGAAGCAAGAACAGAATGTGCAACGCTCTCCCCTCAGAGCCTCCTGTCCCTGCCACCTGCTCCCCTCACCCACACCCGCACCAGTGCCGACCCCCCCCCCCCCCAGTTATTCAGGGCTGCTCGGGCCTTCAGTCCCAGACCCGTGCGTCCTGCCCCGTGCAGTGTCTGTACGGTCGACTCGGCAGAGGTGCAAACAGCCTGTGTGAGCCTGGCCGAACCGAAGGCCGCACGGTGATCATGCATGTGCAGTGTCATACATCTGCTTTCCACGAGGACAGCCACGTGACCTCCGGCCACCTGGCGATGTGCCACGGACCCGGGGCGCCCCGTGGCCAGACCTTGCCCAGCACTGTGGGGCACTCACTGTCTTGGCCTCGGAAATGGGCCCTGGGGAGGCAAGATCCCCAGTGGGGATCGGCCTCCATGAGCCTGGACGCTGTGAGGCAGCAGGGCAGTGGAGGTGGGGAGCCCTCAGCAGCCCTGGCCTGCCCCTGAGGGCGGGACCGGCAGGTGGGCGCGGAGCAGGAAGGGTGCGGAGCGGTGACGGCCTGGCAGAGCCCTTCTGGACCTCTCCCACACGGGAGCCCCAGCTGGAGGGCAGAGCGCGTCCAGCATGGGCACCGCTGTGCCTCTTGTCTCCGGTGCCCCAGTTTCCACTTAGAAGTTTGGGAACGTCACAGTCACCGGTGAGAGGGGTGTGTGAGTGACTCACAGCTCAGACCTATTCTTAGGTGGCTCAGAATTCACAGTGTCATTTCAGGAAGCGTGAAAACTGATTCTGCTAAACTGAAAACAGTTACGAGTCCCTCTCCTGAGTTTCGGTCCATTTGAAAACTAAATTCCCCTGGGAGCCAGAGACCCCACTGGAGGCCTTGAAGTTCGTTTAGGAAAGCAGCAGCAGGTGCCTACAGCCCTTGGCCGGAGAGAGTGTGAAATGCAGGCACACGTCCCGGGGTGGCCACGGGGCCTGAGGCGGTCAGAAAGACACCTGAGCCCCAGCCAGGTCGGCCCTTTTGAGAGCCTTCCTGGAAGCTGGGGGGGGCGTACATCTCATCTGAGAGAGAGCCCGGGAAACGTCTGGAGCCGGGAGCGCCACCCCACCAGACAGCAAAGGGAGAGGGAGAAGCATGTGCTGGCCGGACTCCGAGCCCAGCAAAAGCCATGCTCTGTGCAGTCAGCATGGAGCTAGTGGGGCCCAGTGCTCCGTCCCCTCCCCGTGCACGCATTTGCACCTACTAGCCCCTGCACCTGAGCCTAAGCCCTCCTGAGACCCCTGCCCCTTGGTGCTGCATTGCCCTTGCACTTCCTTCCACAGCCCAGGCCTCATCCCCCACACCTTACTCCCAGGGGCACCTGCAGGGTCTTAGAGGAAAGGATGCTGATGAAGGGTGGGGGCGCACCAGTGCTGACAGGAGCCCAGAGCAGAGTGGCTTCGAGTGCAGGGGTGCGCCCCGTGGAGGGAGTTCAGAACGACCCTGGCCTCTCTGGGCAATGGAATCCACAGGGCTCAGCCCCCAGGCCAAGCGGCGGGAAGGGAGATCTCGGGGCATGGGCCACAGTGAAGTGCCCAGATTGGAGGCAGCCTCCTTGCCAGGACCCTGGCAATGGGCAGAGCCTCGACTCCACAGGAAGAAGAGTATGTCCAGGCCTGGCCTGGCATCCTAGGGGCACAGGGAGCCATGGTCACTTCTAACCTGTGACCCTCCTCTCCTCTGGCGACTGGCCTGGTGATAGGTCTTCCTGCTCCCACCAGTCACATCCTTCCATGGTGCCTCGTGCGTGCCCATCGCTGCATGAAGCTTGGTATCCAGACACCACATCTCCGGGTGACTCCCCACCCCCCACCGTGTCTTCCAGGTTGGTCGCCCAGATCCACGACGAGCTGCTATTTGAGGTGGAAGATTCTCAGATCCCAGAGTTTGCAGGTGAGTCTGGGCAGCACAGGGCTGCCTTGCTCTCAGAGACAACTATAGCAGCTGCCCCTGGTGGGGATTCAAGACCACTTCCCTGCCGCATGGCGCCAGCCACCTGTACCCTGGCAGGCAGAGCGTGAGACCGATTGAGGGACTCATGGAAGGCCTGGAAGTGCTGCATCCCTCAGGGCGCACCAAATATTCCAGTTGCGGGGGGGGGGCGCCTACCTCACTGTCAGAGCTCCTAGAGGACGGGGGGCTCTGCTCTGCAATCACTGGCCTGGTGGCGCTCCTAGAGTGAGCACTTTGTCCTACGGTGAGGGCTCCGTCCTGCAGAGGGCGCTCTGTCCTATAGAGGGTGCTCTGTCCTACAGCGGGAGCTCCGTCCTGCAGAGGGGGTTCTGTCCGATAGAGGGCGCTCTGTCCTACAGTGGGAGCTCCGTCCTGCAGTGGGGGCTCCGCCCTGCAGAGGGCGCTCCATCCTGCGGTGGGGGCTCCGTCCTGCCAAGAGGGTTCTGTCCTGCAGACGGGACTCTATCCAACAGAGGCAACTCCATCCCTTGGTGGGGTGTTTCTCTACACAGTATTTCCCCAGTAGGGTGAGGGGGCCAAGGTCCCACCTCCTGCCCGTAAGAAGCACCTGGACTCTCCTCAAGCTCCCCAGGACGGCCGTGGCCACACCGCAAGGCCCCTCATGTGCATGCCAGGCCGGAGGTGCTGGTGGCCATGCTGCCCTCCCAGGGACCCAACAGCCCTACACCAGCAGCCTCTGCCCCAGCTCCCTCCCTCCCAACACCACCAGTGCCCTCTGCACAGCACAGCGGAGACAAGGCCATGGCCTCAGGTAACTGCTGACCCGCTTCAGACCTGCAGAGGTCGGTTCCCCAGGGAGCTGGCCAGTTAGTGGTCACAGCAGAGACAACAAGGCGGCTCCCAACCATTCCTAGGGTCTTTCTGTCACAGTCTTTGTATTGAAAGTTTCAGATAACTTGGCAGGATGGAATGAAATATTTGTTGATCAAAGAGACAAAAGACTTCAGAGCAAACTCAGAGACACTGAACCGGCTGACCCCTCCCCGCCCAGGACACACCCCTTCACAGAGCTGGAGGCAGGTGTCCCGTGCTGACCCAGGCCACACAGCAGGGCCGTTGCCCTACGATCCTTCCTCCTCCCAGCCCCAGAGCCTCTGGACCGAGCTGGAGGCCCCAGCAGCGTGCTCGTCCCCAGTCCCACCTGGCCAGGCCCCCACTGGCTGAGGTCAGCAGCAGAGAAACTGCTCTGCAGCCAGGAGGGCCCTTTGGCCCCAGGGACCCACGGTTGGTACAGTTACGGTGCCTTCGAGCCTGTGCCACGAATGTGGCCAGAGGGAGATGGAACCAGCCACGGAGTGATGTGGGGGCTGCCAGACCCCCTAGTGCAGGCAACCGTGTGGACCCAGGAAATAACTGAAGAGCCTGGGAGCCAGGGCAGGGCTGGGCCGGAGCCTTCCCGCGGGCCTGTCTCGGCCCAGCCGGCTTGGGGCTGCCTCTCTCCTCTTTGCCTCTGTTCCAGCTCTCGTCAGGGGCACCATGGAGTCCCTGCAACACGTGCAGGCCTCGGAGCTGCACCTGCAGGTGAGTCGCCTGCCAGGTCCCGCTCCACTGCCACGCTCCTCCAGTTCCCTCCTCTCAGCCAGAGCCACCCACACGGGACAGGAGAGTCCAGCAGCCCAAGGGGCAGGAGGGCCAGGACACAGTGCCGCCCTCCCCCACCTTCCCCATGGTCCTTGGAGGCCCAGGACACCAAAGCCCACCCCACCCATAGTCCTGCAGGTGCCGGGAGACGGCAGCCAGGGTCAGGAAGGAGCTGCTGAGCCATGGTCGAGGGCCTTGGTAAGGTTCTACCCAGGGTTAGGGTCCTCTCCGGGCCCCCCTCGGCTCTCTCAGAACCAGCTGATCCCCAGGGAGTGGGACCCTGAGGTGGTGAGCACAGGTAAGTGCCTGGCCTGGCCCAGCGCCTCCCCCCCCCCCCCAGGCCTGCTCCCTGGCACAGAGGCCTTGGCAGGTCAAGAGATGTGCACAGCCAAGGTCGAGGTATTATGACGCGGGGTGGATGTGGCCTGTCTGCCTGTCACTGTGAGCGGGCGCGCAGGCATCTGTCCACAGCGGCGCCCTGGGGCTGTGTCTGGTCACGTCTTTGGGCAGGTGTGGGCCCGTGTCCGCCTGCATGTGGGCTTGGGAGCTGGCCGAGGAGGGCTGGCCCGGGCCTGGCACTCAACGCTGGCTTCTGCCCACAGGTGCCCCTGAAGGTGAGCCTGAGTGCCGGCCACTCGTGGGGACACCTGGTGCCGCTGCAGGAGGCCCGGGGCCCGCGGGCCAGCCCACATCCTGCGGACTCTCCAAGCAGCCGCCCAGCCCCCGCCAGCCCCCGCGCCAGCGCCTACCCCCAGTGCGCACATTTTTCCCCTTCATTTTGTCTGTAGCCCCGGGCAACAGTGGGAGGAGAGAACTGGTTTCCACCAGCCCATCCCATGGCCGTCCCCAAGGTCAGCACTGGGCACTTCGTACTGGCTCCATGGCCAGAGCAGGCTGTGGTGGGGGCCACGCGCACCCCTGGGTTGTCCCCTGGAGTAAAAGTGTTTTCAAAGCGGGCCCAGTCTCTGTCCTAATGAATTCTTCCCAGGGATGGGAAATGCCCCGTCCACCGCCCTCAACCAGACCCAGGGCCTGGCATGCGGCCCTGCCTGGCTCACCGCAGACCCGCCAGTCCTGCCCCCACAGAGCCTGGGGGTGCACTCCTCTGGGTCCACAGCTGCTCCCCACCTGGCGGCTGCCCTCCCTGCTGGCTCCCGGGGCCTCCCGGGGCCCCCCTGACGGCAGCCCTGCCGCCCAGAACACACGGCGCTGCAGACACTGGCTGGTGCTCACCACGGACTCCTCTGGAGGCCAGTGGGGCCTGTGTGCGGCACCTGTGTCTCCCAGAGCCCAGCCAGGCCGGCAGGGCCGTGGCGTCACACTCCTGGGTCCCACAGCCTCCCCAGGAGCCTCCTGCCAGCCACCTTCCCTGAGTCTCCTCTCAAAGCGGTTCTCTCAGACCCCCCAGGGCAAAGAAGAGCCCAGACCGTGCACCCCAACAGCCTCACAGGGGGAAGTGACAGAGGTGCCCCTTCTACAGGGGGGAAACTGAGGCACAGAACAGTCACATCATTGTACAAGCCCACCTGGCTAATAAATGCCAGGTCTGACTGCACCCCTGCTCTGTTGCCTCTGTGTCACAGCCCCTGGAACTGTGCCCCTGGGGTCCTGCTGCCAGACCACCTGGCACCCCAGGGCCTCCCCCCACGTGAGCTGCTCATTTAAGTGGGGACGGGCGTTTCCACACCACCTCCTTTGCAGAGTCTGCTACACGCAGTACCCCTTTTATGCCGTGCCCAGGCCTATTTTTCCCGTGGCTTCAAGATACCATCGCTGTTTTCACGGGGTGTGCAAGGATCTGTACAGCCAGTCGTGACCGTTGTGTGATGGAACATCCCAGAATCCAGAGATGGCAGGGATTTGCCACGGGGCCCCTCCCTGCCGGCAGTGGGTGTCTGTGTGGTGTGTCTTTATGCTGCCACCTCAGAGGCATGGCCACCTCGGGACTTCACACACGTCTTACTCAGGAAACAACTGAGCTCAGGGTGACTTCCAAACAGGCCTTGTGCCCCCTGGGCCAGCGAGGGCCAGAGCCCGCTGCCCAAGGAAGCTGACGCCCTCGGGCTCTGAGACCACAGACACTGACTTCAATGAGCCGGCCCAAGGGGCTGTCCGAAGCCCTGCCTGTGGCAGGAAGGGGGACCCTGGGGATAGGGACAGCCAAGGTGGCCCCTCCCACGAAGGGAAAGCCCGCCGCAGTGAACCGACTGGGGCCAGGCGGCCCCTCAGCGTCCCTGAGCCTCCTCCTCGCCCCACTGCTGGGACAGGGACCCCAGGAGAGCTATGGGCCTGACGCCATGGCCTGGCTCCACCTCCCGCAGAGCCGGGTCACTCCTTAGAGGCGCCGCATGGGCAGGTGGCGCCCGGCCTGCGGTGGAGCCCTGGCCAGGGCAGCCAGCACAGGGCCAGCAGCCTCAGCTCCCGAGGTCGCCCGGCAGCCGGCCCAGCCCCCACGGAGTCCAGCATCTCCAGAAAAGCAGCCCTCATGGTGAAGTGCCAGCAGGCCCCCAAGAAAGCACAGGAGCCCAGTTCGGTCAAGTCTGGTTTTATTGAGAAACAGCAGCATCGGGGGCCATGCCGGCGAAGGAGCCACAGCACTCCCCACCCCTCTGCTGCTCACACGCCCGCAGGAGGCCTGGGCCCCCACCCCCACCCCCGGCCCTGCAGCCTGTCTCCTCTGGAACTGGGCCGGCTGCCCCTCTGGGCCCTCTCAAGGGCTGTTCTGGCGCATCCTGGGGTCTCAGGACAGTTGCCACGGTTGTGGACTCATAAACAGTAAACCGCAGGAAGTGCAACAGGCCACCTTGACATGGCCTTGGGCTCTGCTCGCCCAAAGACACGGTGTCCATGGCAGCCACGGTCCCACAGCCTGGCCAAGGTGGCACCATGTCATCAGCTCCGATCTCAGCCTGTTCTGGCTGAGTGTTACTCTCCCCGCCACTCTCCCCGCCACTCTCCCTGCCACTCTCCCCGCCACTCTCCCCGCACACTCCGACACCCAGGCAAAGGCTCGTCCTGGGTCACCCCTGCTTCCCACAGGCCGCGCCAGTGCCCTCCGCCGGGGAAGGGGGCACGACACTCAAGGTCCGCTGGGCCCTGGGGCAGGCCCAAGGGGAGGGAGAGGGCCCGGCACCGAGCTGTGGGCGCGGCCACCTGCCAGGACCCCGCTGCTCAGCACAGGGCTCGGGGCCGACCCGTCCAGGCTAGAGCAGGAGGTCCTTGGCTCCCAGGTCCCCTCCCTGTCACCAAAACCTTGTGCATGTGCGCGCGCACAGGCACGTCCGCACGGGCACAGGCATGCACGTGCACATGCACACAGCCACCCAGGCAGGCACACGCCAGACACGCGCCTTCTTCAAAATGGCCAGTTATTGCCGTTAAAAACAATACATCCAACAATGGCAGATCGGGGCTCCCCTCCTGCACCCCAGGCCCGGGCACCCCACTCACAGCACTGCGGGAAGCACGTCATCAGCACCAAGGAGCAAACATTCCAGGATCTGCCCCACACCCAGCCTAGAACACAAGCCCCAAAGCCTCCACTGAAGGGCCCCCGGCACAGGGATATAGGCCATGGCCACAGCACGCTCACTGCAGCAGCTTCAGACTCAGGAGCAGCACTGCCCCCCCAGCTGGCTCAGGGGCCACTGTCCAGCTACTCCCTGGACACCGACAGGAAGGCTGCCTCGGGCGAGCTGCCCGCCCCAGACCAGGCCCCGGCGCAGGGAGGGCCTCGGCTCAGGGCCACGCACGCCAGCCACCCCCAGGGCAGGCAGGGACCGTCACTCACCCTGTGGCCTAGAGAGCCTCCCAAAGACTTGCCAGATACCAGAGAAAGCCATGTAAGGACCGTCCTCCGGCCTGTCCTTTCTAAAGGCCTCAGTGAGGAAAGGTGCCCAGGGCAGGATGAGGGCTGCCCATGGACCTCAGGCCTTGGGTTGTAGGAACTCTCACTCAAGCCCGTCTCCCAGGGCCGCCCCCTCCCCGACTCCCTGGGGGCAGGTTTGCCCCGTCTCCCTGCCCCATCCACCCAAGGTCAGCGGTGGGAGACCAGGCTGGACACGGGGACAGATGAAAGGTGACAGATGTCTCCAGGGGCCTCCACATGGCTGGCCTCTACATGCAGACTCACTCTGGCCACCACCCTCAGGGTCCATCTCTGCAGATCCCAGGGACAGCTCACCAGCCACCCGCCAGGACTCCGGACCAGCCCAAGGGCCAGAGCCCTCAGCTGCCCTGATTCCCACTGCCGGGAGCTACCCAGCGGCTCCGAGTTTCAGGCTCATGTAACAAAGACGTTCTGGCACACTCCACCTCCTGCTTTCCAGTCCCCAAACCGAGGCTTCCGAAAGTCCGGGGAGCCCTGTCTTCGGAGCATGGGTGCCAAGCCTGGGGTCTGGCTTTCCCTGGGCCTCCACAGGGTGCCATCGGGGGAGGCCCAGGAGGCCAGCAGGGAGAGGAAGCAGGGTCCCAGGAGGATGCTTCACAGAGGTAGAAGAAGTAACATCAGAATTTCTACAAATGTATAAAATTCACATCTCAGTGCACATTTGTGGAGCAGTTAGCTCCCAGGCTGGAGGGAGGTGGCGAGCCAGAGACAGGCTTCCCCCACCAGCGTGCTCAGCCTCCGGCCCAGGGGACGGATGGGGGGGCCTGCTCTGCCAGGGATCCTCGGGGCCCGCCCAGCCGTGTACTGGCCAGGCGAAGGCCCTGTCCCAGACACGGGGGTACCCAGCCTGGTGAGCACAGATGCCTGTGCCCACGGCAGCTGCGCAGCAGGGCTCCAGACACACGGCTACCCTGTCATGCCCCTCCGGCATCTCTCCCAAGTCCTGGCAGCAGCGAAAGGGCAGTAAACAAAGGTACGGAGTCCAGCCAGTGTCACCACCCTCCGGGCCATCCAGCTGCAGAAGGCACCGCAGCCCACCCAGCCCACAGATCCCTCATGGACAGCGTGAGGCCGGCAGGACTGTGGAAGGCCACGCCTCTGCCCAGGAACGACCCCAGTGACGTGCTTTGGTCAACGCCAACCAGATGCCGGCAGCTCCGGAGCTCCGCTGCCCCCCACCCACATGTCCCCACACCAGGAACCAGAGGCTCCAAAGGCACAGGATCAGTGGACACTGGCAGCGTCCCCAAGCTACCACTGACAAGACACAACCCACCGTGCTGACCCCGAGCAGCCCCCGCCTGCCCTTCCTGCCCGGCCGGGCCTCAGACCAGCCGCAGCCCCCACCGTGCCCCACACCAACTGAGGCCGCCCCAAGCCGAAACCAAACCAAACAGAAAGAGGAAAAAGGCACAACTGTTTGTTTTCCATTTTGCTAAAACACTTTACGTCTGTCTGTATAATCCAGATTAACAAAATCTGAGAGCTGCAAGAAAATAGGGTGCCAATTTCTGTACAGTCTACAAAACTCCCATCCCCGAGCAGGGACCGGACGCCACCAGGGAGAATGTACAGGGGAGAGCGGGGTCTGTACAAGGTTCCGCAAGTATCTCAGCTGCTGACGGACAAAAGGCCCCTCAGGAAACCGGGCTTGTTTTACTCGTTTGCTGATTTCCAGAGTGCCTTCAGAAGGACGTCCCCTCTGTGTCCCGTCCACAGGACCCAGCTCAGCGGCCCACTGTGCCCCCACCCCCCCTCTCCGACCCCATCAAGTAGAAGGGCCTTGGTGGCCATTTATGCCCCTCCTGCCCCCACGGCCGGGTCCAGGCTCCCAAGCTGGACAAGTGGGCACCGCCAACCACCCCTTTCCTCCGCCGTCCAGGCCACCCCACACCTGACAGCCACCTCCCACCTCAGAGGGAGAGGCCGGGGGGCAGAGGCATGCCGGCACCCCCCAGCCGAGGTGGACAGCGCCCACTCCTCCCAAAGGCATGCTGCTGCCATCCTGAGCTCAGTCCTACAAGTCACGGCTGGACACGGCAGCCCAGAGCCTCCCCACAAACTGCGGGTGCCCCTTAGGGGGAAAGAATGCTGAGTCAGAGTTCCCCCTGCACCCCCCCCAGCCACCCACCCCCACCGCACTGGGCTAGAAGTAGTGCATGTTCTAGACAGGGGTGTGTGTGTGTGTGTGTGTGTGTGTGTGTGTGTAGGTAGAAACTACCATTTTGTCCCAAGAATTAAAGTCATGCAGAGTGCTATTCTGTCTAAATAACTTATTAAAAAACAGGTCAGTTTCAGGCTGGGAGAAGCTGAGGGCTCAGTGGTGTTGGCAGCGGCCTGGCTGAGTAACGTAAGAATCACAGGGCAGAGCCTGGCAGCCATGAGGCAGAGCGGTCCTCGGGGAGGTCTGCTGAAGGCCACCGTACTCTGGTCGGCACTGGGGAGAGGCGACCGCATGACTGCCTCCCCACCCTGCTCCTGAAGGACCCCGACCAGGCTGTGCCACAGGTTGCTACGGGAACCACACGTGGGTGATGATGCCAGTCAGCAAAGCCGGGGCGAGGGAGGGGCAGGGACCCAAAGGAAAGAAGTGTGACTCGATGTCAAAGCAAAGCTGGGCCGGGTGGAGCGAGGGGCAGTTAGAGACAGGCGCGCCCTCCGGAGGGCGAGCAGGCGGCCGCGGCTAGCGCACAGCCTGGCAGGGGGCGGCCGCCGCGCTGGGCCCAGCGTGAGCAGGGCAGCAGGGTGGGAGGCCGTGGGGCATGCGGCATGCTGCAGCCAGGCCGAGTCCTCAGCATGCACAGAGCAAAGCGGGGCCCTCGGCCACTGCACGCCCCGTGGGGCCGGGGCCGGACGGCGGGGCCGCAGCCTGACCGGCGGCCGGGGGTCGGCTGGGCAGAGGCCTGGAGGAGGGCCCGCGCTGGGCGGCCGGCAGAGGCCCCCGCAGCAGGCCGCGGCGCTCCGTGCTGTCACTCTTCAGGGCGCAGCCCGGGCGGGCCAGAGAGGGCGAGGGGCCGTGGCTGCGAACAGCCTGGGCCCCGAAAATGAAACCGACGAGCAGCAGCCCCACGGCCCCAGAGAACCGGCCAGAGAACCGAGTGATGCTGAAAAGGGAAAACCCAACACGAACGCCGAGGCGAGCGTCTGAAAGCGGGCCCGGGCGGCGGGCGGGCGGGCGCGGGCGGGCGGCGGCGGTCACTCCTCGCGCAGCTGCAGGCGGTAGCGGTGGTAGCGGACCTGGAAGAAGAGGCGCTCGGCCAGTGACAGGGTCATGCCGGGCAGCACGTAGCGGTCGCTCGAGCCCACGTGTCTGAAGCCCAGCGACTCGTACAGCCTGTGCGCGGCCATCTTGACGGCCGTCGTGCCCAGCACCACCGCCGAGTAGTTGTGCACCAGGGCGAACTCCAGCACCTTGCGGCCCAGCGCCTTGGCGATGCCCTTGCCACGGAAACGCGAGTCCACGGACATGCGCAGCAGCTCCACCGTGTTGTCTGCCTCGTGGGCCCGCGCCGCCACGATGCCCACCACGTTGCCATCCAGCACGGCCACCCAGAAGCAGGAGCCTGCAGGGACACGGCAGTCAGAGCCCCTTCGTGACACGGCTGCCCCTCCAGAACCCTCTGGGCGAAACAGCCGGCGACCTGCCCACAGCAGCCCCGGGGCAGCCCTCCCCTAGAGACCACGAGCTGGGCAGGCCTGCGCCAAACAGAGCCCTCCTCTGCCCGGCCACCCCCAGAACAAATTCCTGGACGGCTGTGGATGGCCGCAGACAGGCCCCTGGGGGCTCTGCACACTGCCCCGTGTCCACGCCAGACAGCTGGGGAGAGGTGGCTGCCATGAGGGCACATCTGGAAGGACCCCTACAATGGGGACCTCAGGGGGTCTGGGAGGACAGGCCAGGGCAGCAGGACCCCTCGGGAGCCATGCCCCCGGGGGCCCCAGGAGGTCTCAGCGGCCTCAGGCTCTGCCAGCCCTGTGGCCTCCGCTCTCCTGGGTTGGGAGCTGCCGAGCCTGGGAGCCCGGTGGCCTGCTTGGAACAGGACACAGAAGCAGGTCCTTGGCAAGCTCAGGAGAAGGTCCAAGTGGAGAACCAGGAGGAATGGGCATGGGCACCCCTGCACTCCCCCCACTGACCCTGGCCTCTCCTGGGCAGGGAGCCCAGTGGCCAGGCCAGCCGTCCCCACCCAGGGCCTGGACCAATCACAGCCCCAGGCATGGCCAGAAGGGGAGACTGGGGGGGGGGGGGGGTTGAAGAGAGAAGCAAGAAGAGAGGGAATCAACACAGGAGGGGAAGGCCCGTGGGGTACGGGCCACAGAGACGACCCGGTCACCTCCGCTGACCACTGGCCCAGACGCCATGGGAGGTAGGGCCCCACCAAAGGGGGACCCACTCTGAGCAGCCCCACCTGCACACACCCTGCCCATGGCCATGTCTTCCACCAACCACCCCCACCTTCTCCCCTTGAGTGGCCAAACTCTCCCCTGTAAAGGTTCTGCACCTGACCTTGTCCAGTGCCCTCACCCCTCTGCACCACCCCCAGCAGGCCCCCATCAGCCCGTTAGTTCGGCCAAAGGGTCTCCCGTATCCTTCCCTGCCGTACGGACCCCTGGCCTGTAGCCAGAGCCCGGGCCCCCCTCCCAGCCGGCTACCAACCGTCAGGGTGTCTGGCTCTCCCCACACACCCAGGCCAGACCAAGTGTCTGTCCCCTGAGCAGCATGGCCCTGCCGGCTGGCCTCCCTGCCCCCATGGCCCCTTCCTACAACCTACTGGACACCTCAGAGGGCAAGCAGGGCACACCCCGGACACACCCAGGGAGACAGTGGCCCGGAAAGAGCAGGGCCGACAGCAAGGTCCCCCAGTCTCCCCAGCTCCCAACCCGAGCCCCGTTCTGTTCCTGCCGCCTGGCCCTTGGCACCAGGTGGGCTCCCCACTTCCGCTGAAGCTAGGACTCTGCAGGAGCTGACGAGATGCTGAGTTCAAGCTTAGGAAAGGGGCCAGGAGAGCCGAAAGTGCCAAAGGGGTGGGAACGGGGGTGGTGGCAGGGGCAGGACAGGGCACCACAGGCTGAGGCCGGCAGGCAGGAGCCCCGGAAGCTTGCCGCTCTTGTCCCCGTGCTGCAGCCCCTCCCTGGCGCTCACCGGGCTCCTCCTACACCCTCACCAACTGTTCGGGCCCACCCGGTCCCCTCTCCTCAGCCTGGGAACCCTCCAGCATCTGGGAGACCCCAACTCCCAGAGGGCCAAGACACAGGCTGCCTCCTCCAGCTCAGGACATGGAGAAAAACATGTGTCCCTGCCTCCCAGGACCCAGCTTGCCTCAGGGTCAGCCTGGAGGGCAGAGGACAGCCCCCAGGCTGCAGGCCCCTCCATCCAGCCCCAGGCCCTCCGACAGCAGCAAAACCCTCTGCCTCACTAAGAGGCTCAGGAACCAGAAGGGGAGGAAGACTGAAACCTCGGTTCCCCCAGGGCTGGCAGGCCTAGGCAACCCTGCCGAGAACCTTCTCGCCACCGTGAGGCCCCCCTCCACGGGCCAGCCCATGGAGAGGAGAGGAAGGTCCCACCGGTCCGAGCTGCAGGCACCAGGGAAAGGGTGTCCCGAAGGCAGCAGGAGCTGGGGCACTGCAGCCCAGGGCCGGCTCAGGACCCTCGCACCTGCCCTCACAGGACACAGGACAGAGGCCCGGAGTCTGTGTGGACACTCAGGGGCCTTGCTGCACCCCCTACCCCTGGCCAGAGCCCTCACGCTCAGCAGGGTCCAGGCACCAGCCGAGAAGCACCCAAGGGGATCTGCACCCCCAGGCCGGGCCCTGCGGGAAGGGGGCGCGGAGTCCCGCGGACTCACCAGGGGGCTTCATGTAGTACTGCTCGATGTCGGCCATGTCCGTGTGCAGAGCGCAGTCCAGGTAGGCGAGGACCACCTTCCGGCTGTAGTAGTAGCGCAGGCCCAGCAGCCCCGCCGGCACCAGGCACGTCAGCAGCAGCGAGCGCGTCAGGGCAAAACACAGCACTGCAGGGACAGGGGGCCCGCGTGAGCAGGGGCCGCGCGGAGCCCCGGGAGCCCCCCACCCCCGGGCGACCCCGGCTGGAGGAGAGCGGCCCGGCCCCGCGATGCTGGGAGACCCCCACCCGCTCCCCGCCATATATGGCGGTCAGGCACGGCCGCCCGACGTGCCACGACCGTCCCTCCGCGGGACAGCGGGTCAGCCTATCTGCTGCTTCCTCTCCTCCCACCTAAGGTCGCGCTGCTCGGGAAGCCGGCATCGCGGGACTTCCGAACGTTCCGAGCCCGGCGGCGGCCTCCCCCTCCACGACCGGTGGGAACAGCCCCCCTCCCCGCATGGTTCCCCGGGGTGACCTGTGCCCACCACCCATGTGGTCCCCATGTGGAAGGGGCTGTGCACACATCCCTGCGCACTCGAGCGCGGCTCGGACAGGCTGTCCCACCTTGTAAACTTGGGGAGTCGCAGGGGGCACCTTCTAGCAGAGGACCCCAGGGCCAGCCCCTCGGTGTTCTGGGGGGAGAGGGTGCGGGGATGAGGGAGGGAAGCTCGAGATTGTTTTCAGACCCATCTAGGCTGCCAGGAGGCAGACGCGCCTGCAGTGAAAGTCACTTTCGCTGCGTGACCTTGGGAGAGTAACCACCCCCAGCCTCAAGCTCCTCATCTGTGAAATGGGGACAACCACCCTCCCGGGGTTCCATGGGAAAGGCCGCAAAGCCCCTGTGGGGGCTGCCCCCCTCGGCCCCCTCGCTCTGCCTCCCCAGTGCTCACCCTCCCCCGGCACCCCAGAGAGCTGGCTGTCTTCCCCTCATAAATTAGCACTTGGAGCCGCCGAGGCAGCCTCCCCCGCCCCGCGGATTATATATAGTTACACGCGCCAGGCGCGGAGCCTCGGCAGCGGGCGCTACCTGCCGCCACCCCGCCCCCACCAAGGATGACCGCGGACGGGACAGGAGAGGCGGGGCCGGACCGAGAGGGGACGCAGGTGGAGACCCCGGCCCCCCCCCCCCCCCCCCCGCAGTCCCCTGCCCTCCGCCGGCGTTCGTTCCCACGCCCCCACCCGGCGCGCCTTGGCCCAGAGCCCGGACGCCACCGCCGGTGGCCACCTCGCCCCAGGCCACCGCAGAAAGCCGGCGGCGTACGGGTGCGCGTCCGTGCGCGTGCGAGAGGGCCTGAGGGGGCAGGAGGGGTCCGCTTCCCTCCCAGGACCCGGAGCGCCGCCGGGGCCCGGGCCCCGAGGTGGGAGCGGGCGGGACCCGGGGCGTCCGGTGCGTCTGTGCCCGGAGGGGCCGGGCGGGCGCGGACTGCGGCAGGCGCCGCGCGGCGGGGCCCCCCGCGCACTGACCGGCCAGCAGGGCGTAGAGCAGCTGCGTGCGCGGGTGCTGCCGCAGGCCGCGGAAAGCCGTGTTGGGGATGCGCTCCATGATGCCGTCGTAGAAGATGCGGCGCGCCGCCTCCTGCTCGGCCGCGCGGAACTCGCGGATGTACACGCCGCGCCCCCCCGGCGGCCCCGCGCCCCCCGCGCCGCCGCGGGGCTGGGGGCCGGGCGCGGGCGGGGGCGCGGCGGGCGCGGCGGCCGGCCCGGGCGCGGCTGGCAGCGGGGGCCACATGGCGCCGGCGGCGGCGAGCAACGCGTCCTTCTTGGCCCCCGGCAGCGCCTCATGGTCCTCGGCGGCCACGATCTTCGTCTCGCAGACCATGTCGGGAGGCCCACAATGCATGCACCCGGCCGGGCGGCGCAGCGCGGGGACGCGGGCCGGGCTGCGGGCGGGCACAGCCCGGGCCCAGGGCAAGGGCGCGGCGCCCTCGGACCCGCGGCGGCGGCGGCGGTGGCGGCGCGGCGGCGGCGGCGGCGGCGGCGGCGGCTCAGGGGCGCGGGGCGGAGGCGGCGGGCGGCCGGGGCGCGCGCAGGAAGCTGCGCCGCATTTTGGAGAAGTATTTATAATGCAGCGGCGCCGGTGCAGTCGCGGCGCTCGGGGTCCCGCAGGGTCCTAGCGTCCACTGCATTGGCTGCCGAGGGTCACCATGTGATCTCGGGGGTGGGAGCAGACACCGCCTCCACGCCCGCCCGATGGCACACTTGGGCGCTGCGCCGCGGCCGGGTGCGGGCGGCTGGCGGGAGTGCGCCTGGGCGGGGGGCGGCGCGGGCAGCCCGGGGCACGACGGAGCGGCCGAGCCCCGCGAGGTGGCCGGGGACGAGCGAGCGCGCGGCCGGGGTTCGCGGCCCGGAGGGGGCGCTCCGCGGGGCTCCCGGCGGGACTCCTCCCGCCCGGCCCCGGCACCCCCTCGCCGCCACCCCTCAGCGCGGGCCTGGGAGCGCCGGGTCCTGGGGCCGGGCCGCTGGAGCCCGCGGCGCCACGTCCTCCTCCTCTTCGGCCGCCGGGTGCAGTCACGGAACCATCTCCAGCTCCATCTCCTGCCCCTTTGTCTGAACGCGACGCCCGGCCGGAGCTCTGAGGAGGGGAGCCGCGGCTTCCCCGGCCTGGCGCCCCTGGGAACCTGCGCCCGGGGGTCCACACGGGCTGCACGCGCGTGTGCGCGGTCGGAGGAGGCGCGGATTCCCTGATCGCCCGCAGACCCCCGCGTCCGGGCGCAGCTCGGCAACCTTCTGATCCGACACCGAATTCCCGCAGCGGGCACGGGGGGCGCTGGGCCGGTAGGACCCCTCCCGGCCCGGCCCCCCCCCACCCGCCCTCCTCGGCCCGCGCATGCGCTCCACGATCTCAGTGCAGGTGCCCGGTGGGGAGGGCAGGGCGGGGGAGGGGGGATTCTTGCCGAGTCTCCCCGGTCCCAGCGACCCCTACCTGCCTGCCGACGTTGCGAGCCGGGGATGGGGGGTGAGGGTGAGGGTGGGGGACAGGTAGGGTTCGGGTAGTCCCAGATCCCATCCCTAACACTTTATGAACTCAGTTCCCCGCAGCTGCGCGCCCCTTCCCCGCGCCCTTTCCCGCGTCGCCCCGCGTTCCCCGAGGTGACCCCGCAGGGCGGCCTGGAGCTGAGTTTACTGCACCCTCACGGTTGAAGTCGAGACCTAAGGGACCAGGCCTAAGGCCCCTCAACCTGCGTTGGGGCCCAGCGAATGCGCTACAATCACCTAGAAGCTAGGAAGGGGACTAGCCCTCGCCAGCGTCACGCAGAGGGACCCCGGCATAGCGGGAAGGACCCTGGACGCAGGAGCTGACCAGGATCGCCAATGCGAGGGCCGTGGCGGGAGGGGGCAGCCAAAACGGTATATCAGCCCACATCATATTTCCCAGGTGCCAGGATTTGTCTGGTAGTTATCTTCCAGGAGAGGTAAGTGGAATCATGGAGACTTACAGGAGCACACGGATCCGTTCAGAAACCCCTGAGCGCTGCCAGAAGCCCCAACAGGCCCCAGTGGGACCCGGCTCCAGGGTGTCCTGAGGTTGACCAGGTGGATGGCAGAAGTGTTGCATAGGCAACATCAATAGCAGGGGGTCCAGGCAGGAAAAACAAGGAATGGGGGGGGGGGCTGATGTACCTGGAGGGGTCAAGCGGCTTCAGAGAAAGGGGTGGCGCAGCTTGGGACGAGCCTTGAACACCGAATCAGGGATTTGGGGAACCCTGTTGTACTGTGATGGGGACCAGGTCGAGGGTCCAGGAGCTCCTGGCAGCGCCCTGACCCCTGACCCCTGACCTCTGATCCCAGACTTGGTGTGACGAGGCCCAGCCCCTGTGGGGCCACAGCCTCTGCTGGCTACCACCCAGCCCACCTCACCCCCAGCCCCTGAGCTTGAGGCTCCCCCTCCCCTGGCCCCCAACAGTCAAGTCCATGGATGGAGGAAAGGACCCGGGCTTCCACTCAGCCTGACTCTGGTGGCCCGTCAGCTCTGCATCTGCAGAGACTCCTCCCTCCAGGCGGCCTGACCTCACCCTCAGCCCCAAGTCCTTGAAGCACCCCCTCTGCTCCCCCCGGTGGGGGGGGGGGGGGCATAATGTCTTGGCTAGCCTAGCGCTGCTACTTCCTGGCCCTGCAGAGTGCGGGGATAAGGTGGGGAGGAGACAGCCAGACTCGGCTTGCAAGGGGCAGAGCCAGACCCCAGGGACAGCCACCTGGAAGGTATTGGAGGCGTCAGGGCCTGGGCTTTAGGGCTCCGAGTAGGGGTGGCCTTAAAGGGAAGTCTGCACAGGCAGCAGGGTGCTCCCAGGCCCGCCACTGAGCCTGTTTCCTCCTGGGTGATGTGAGGTACCCCCTTCGCACCCTCTTACTGCATTAGGAACCCATTTCACAGACAATGAAATCAACGTTCCCCGAGGTCGGGGCTGGTCCCTTCTCCCCGCCCATTCCCTCGTGCACCCCCGCCCCGCTTCTGCTGCCACCAGAGCTCCTCCTCACAAGACGCCAGGGCTGCCCCAACCACCTTTAATTCCACCCTGTGCCCCCTCGGTTCGGGGTCCGGACACCGCAGTCAGAGCTGGGAAGGGGCCCAAGGGAGGTGGGGCGTGCTGGTGGGGCAGGACCCTTTCCGGACTCCAAAGTCGAGAAGAGAGGGCACTCTTGCACTCTTGCTAGGTGCTGGGAGGGGGCGCCAAACACAGAACGGTACACTAGCAGAACAGCCCTCACCCCAGGTGAAGAAGGGACCGGGGGCCCACCCCAGGGCAGACCCACGGGGACTCCGAGGCCGTGGCAAGGGCCAGCCGGTCCTCCTGCAGAAGGAGAACTGGGGACTGAGCCTGAAGCTTTGCCAGCGGTCGGAGGTACAGCGACCTGGGAAGTGACAGAGGTGAGGGGCAGCGCCAGAGGAAGGCCAAGGGGTCTCCAGGGAAGTGAACCAAAAGACCACGGGATGGGCAGGAAAAAGTCTGTGCAACTGACAGGCGCTGCCCCGAGAGAAAAAGGGAGGGAACAGCCATAATAGTGATTATCATTAGTGCCCCAAGCTAAGGGGCTGAGTGCGAGTAAAGCCCCGCCCATCACCCTGCGTGGACCTTCAGTCCCCAGAGCTTCCTGGGTGGCGAGGGAGAGAAGCTCCCTGACAGACACCGGCTGCCAGCCACTGGAGGCGGTGGAGCCAGACTGCGCGAGCTCCTCACCCAGAGTTCATGGCCCAGCAGCCATCCTTCCCTTGCACACAGGCTGAGCGAGTGCCCACCCTCTACTGGGCCCTGAAAAGAACAAAGCCCTGTTCTTCTGAGGCTTTCCAACCCAGCCCTGAGGAACAAACAACCAGAAAAAGGAGGGCAGGATAAGGGACTAAAAAGTGAGACAGGTCAAGGAGGTCAAGTGAGGAACTCCACGGAGTGGCGACAGCCTGTGCAAAGGCCCTGAGGTAGGAAGGGCTACGGGTGGAACATGCAAGCAAACGGCGTTTCCAGACAGGCCCGGCGCAGAAAGTTCACTTACCCCAGTTTTCTAGGAAGACACTTGCAGACATGCAACATGGAGACGATGACATGAGCGCTAGGAAGCGGCAGCTCGAACCGGTGGCTCCGCCCCTCCGGTGTCGGCAGTGGGCAGTAGGAGCGCCCAGCTGGCTGGCGCAAGGGACAGAGGAGTGACTTGAAAGTAAGGATGTGACAGAGGCAGACAACATAGAGACATGAAGGCAAACATCAAGTCCCGAAGACGCGAAAGCTGTCACGAAGCAGTTCCTGGCTTAGCCGGGCAGCCCCGGGACAGACCCGAGTGCTGTCAGCCTCGCGACGTGCAGGACTGCGCTTGCAAGTTGTCTGTGCTGACCTTCCCCGCCTCCAGTCCCCCCACGGAACCTCCATTCCGGCCTAACTGTTCTTATCAAGGTCAGTAATGACCAGTGCTGCCAAATCTAGTGTTCCAGACTTGGCCCTTGCTTGACCTCAGCAGCATGTGACGCGTTGACCCCTCCTTCTAACCGAAGCTCTCACCGGCCTCAGGCCCCTTCCTGCCTCATGGCCGCCCCCTCTCCGCTGGGGGCCCCTGGTGTCTCTGCCCTCTTGGTGCTCAGCTCTGCTCTGTCCAGCCCCAGGCCGTAGGGTCTCTGCCCGCACCTGTGTTCCCCACCTTCTCTCTCTCCGGCCCCTTTTCCAGGCACATCTGTCCCGTTGCTCCCTGGACCTCTCCGCTCAGGTGTCCAGGGCACCCCTCAAGACCAGCATGGCAGGTATAGCTGCGCCCTGGCCCTTCCACCTGCCCCTCCAGGCCTTGTCTGCGGGGTTCGTGCCTCTATTTCCTCCCCAAGGGTGCTGCTGGGAGAGGCTCTCTGAGACAAGCCCTTGGCCGTCCAGACCTTCCACAGTAGTAGAAACCCCATTCGTGCCAGGACTTGTGACTGCTCACAAAACACAGGATGCCCAGTCAAATTTAAATTTTGGATGTACGAATACTTTTTAGTATAAATATGTCCGAGATATTGCACAGGACGTATTTCTACTTAGAGAGTACTTACACTAGAAGTACTTGTACTTTCTATGCCGAAAAGTACCCGAGGCTCCTACATCTGTGTTTGCTAAATCTGACTACTCAAGCAGAAAACACGGTACATCCCCACCTCCCTTCCAGCCAGGAATGACCACGTGACCGAATCCAGCCAATGGAACGCCAGCACCCCCTCGGCGGGGCCCTGGAGAAGAGGCACCTGCCTCTGCCGCCCCTCTGCTTCTTTGGGGGGCCGATATTAGAATTCTGATCCCGTGCTCCCGTGCACCTCGCTCGTTTCCAGAATGGAGCGCTGGCCTAAGCTTCCCTAGGCTTCCGCATCCCCTCGTCTCTCTGGCCTTACAGGAATCATTGCTGCCAGACCTCTAGCTCAGCCGCCCACCACCACCAAGGTAGGATTCTGGTTTGCTCACGGTGGTCCAGACACCTGCATGGCCACCTGCGTGCAAGGTACCTCTAGGCAGAAAAGCAACGAGGGCGGAACAGGCCACTCTTGTGGAGCTCAGAGGCCCAGGGGGAGGGCCTGAGTGACAGTGTGCACAAGAACCCTGACCGGGACAGGTTGGGGGTGGAGTGGGTGGCCCCTCTCTGACGGGTGGGCCATCCACCCACCGCCCACCCCACCGCAGGCCGCAACACACCTGTGGGCCTCCCGCCCGGCACTATCCTGTGCCGATGACTGCTGGCCTGCTTCCCACCGCCACAACACTCCTATTCTCATGCCGATTCTCTGGTCCCCTGGGGCTGGGCTGGGGCTGTAGGAGGGGCCCGGCAGGCTGGGTGCAGCCCTCCCTCCCTCCCTTCCCCGAGGAGCCTGCAGGCTGCCCGATGCTCCTCCCCCTCAGAGGAGCCCTTGGGGGCTCAGCTGGGGTGGGGGGGGGCAGCTGTCCCAGGGGACCAGGCCAGCTTCTGGGCTCCTCTGGCCTCAAAACAAGGGCGGGCAGGGAAGCAGGTCTCTGAAGGCAGACTTGCAGTGACCACGCAGTGCATGGGGGCCGGGGTCCACACGGGTGGCCACACACGCCTATCTGCTTGGCACTGGCGCCGATGTGCAAAGGTGCCCAGCGGGCCTCAGCCCCCACGGAACAGGTGGGGCACCGAAGACCCACAGAGGAGCCCAACCAGGGATGCTGAGGGCGACGCAACTGTGCTGTGGTGGTCAGAACAGGGAGACAGGACACAGCGTGCTGGGCTGGGCGTTTATTGATGAGGGGACAGTGGTGTCTGAGGATCCTCAGCGCCCGGCAGGCCAGCAGGCACAGAGGGCCCGGCGCTCGGCCTGAAGCAGGAGGGTCTCCGTCTGCAAAGCAACAAGGGGCAGTGAGGGCAGAGCGCGGCTCAGCTGCTCCCACCCACCAGCTCCCACAGGCGCTCTGTCTCCCGGTTTCCCCCCAAAACCCACAGGCAGCACCTTCTCCACCTGCTCCAGAGACCTCAGAACCCCCCCCGCCCGGGGCTGTTAGACCTTCAGCAACCAGGTGGGCCTCCTGCTCCCACCCCCTTGCAGGAGGAAAGGAGGGTCCGGTTTCTGCCAGCACAGAGGGCCTGCCTGGGCCCTGCACTCGCAGCCCCCACACCTGGACCACCTCACCCGCCCTTCTAGCCACCTTTACCCTTCCAGGAGGGGCTGGGGGCGGCTGCTCTCAGGAGCCCAGCTCCAGGCTCCATGAGATTCTGGATCCTCAGGCCCTGGGGGCAGTCTAAGCTTCAATCTGGGCCCTGGGAGGGTTGCCCAGAAAAGTGGGCCGGAGTGGGGTCTCCCCTTCTTTCCATTTCTGGAGACTCCCCTTTTCCCAAAGGTGCACCTCTCTCTGTCCTAAGTGAAAACTCCCCCGGTTGAGGGGCAGCGGGGACGTGGCAGGGTGTGGGACGGCTCTGTGTTCACTCTAGATTTCGGGGGTGACCCCTGTGCCCCGGGACCCTGTGCGCACACCCATCCCTCCCCAGGTGAGGCTGGGGAGTGGGGAGCTTCCCAGACCAAACCGCCGCACCCAGCCTTCCCCCACCAAGCCCTTTCCGATCCAAAGAAAGGGCCCGCCTCTTTCCCCGCTCGTTTCCCCTGCCCGCTGGGTCTCCGCCCCGCGTGGGGAGTGCTGAACTGACACTGGGGGTCCTGGGTGGGGCTCACAGGGAATAAGACCCAGAGAGGCCTTGGGGAAGAGCGGCACCCTCCCTTCCTGGGGTGGAAACGGGGTGCGGATGGGGGCGAGGGCGGGAGGGTCACCGGCGCAGCGAAGGTCCTTCCCCGCCCCTCCCCCGCCCCCGCCCTCGGGCAGCGCCCGGAGCCAGTGGCCCGGCGCGGGGCTCACCCTCGAGTCCAGGCTGTAGGCCGTCTTCCGAAGATCCTGCAGGGCGCGCTGCATGAACTCGAACGCGTGGCAGTCCACGCACGGGCGGCCTGCGGAGGTGCGCGTCAGGGCGGCCAGAACGTGTCCCCAGCCCGGTCCCACCCGTGCACCTCCCACCCAAGGGGTGGCCCGGGAGCCGGACCGCGCGAGGGGCGCGGCGTCGCTGCTGGGAACAATGGGGAGGCACGCTGCAGCCGTACAGCCGGGTGGCGTCACGGCCCCGCGGGGACCCCTCCGCGACGCACGTACTCTGCGCGGGGACGGCGCTCCCAGCGGCGGGCTCGGCTCGGGCCTGGAAGCCCAGCAGCGCCACGCTCAGCAGCAGCAGCAGCCACGGCGGCGGCGACCTCGGGAGCCTGCACGGGGGCGGGGGGGCCATGGCCGAGCGCAGGGAGCCGGGGCCGCCCTGCAGCAAGGCGCAGGGGTCAGCCGCGCCAACCCTTTCACCCAACTCGGCGACGCCCCCC
>PJEM01010219.1:0-64458 GCA_004023845.1 Helogale parvula | reverse complement strand
CCAAAATCGAGTCAGACACTTCACTGACTGAGCCACCCAGGCACCTCTGAAATTCATTGAAATTAAGCAGAAGGCTGCTTTAAAACACCTTTCTGCTATAATTGCATTGAATTTAATGCATTGAATATTAAGAAAACTTTTGTTTTCCCATGAAGTTGAAAGTACCTCCCACCTCAGCATGGACATTAATAGCATTTCAGTAATTAAATATTCGTTCTTATGAAGGACGAGTGATAACACTTAGAAAAATAGGTTTTATTTCGTTTTCTTCCAGGAACTGTCCTTAAAAAATGGCAGTTAATCTTTTGTATCCCTCCCTCTCTCTTTCTCCCTTTCTCCATATATCCATATATATAAATATACACATGTGTATATACATACATGCACACATACACACATCAGGAAAAGGTTGATTTTTTAATTTAATGGCTGTTTTCATATTATATTATATCTGGCAAGTAGAATGTGTCAAGAAAAGGTTGTTTCTGTTTGTAGAATGCAAAATATTTTCGAGCATTTTTAAAAATAATGAAAGATAAAATTGAATACACTTTTGTAAGTATTCCTTTATACTCTAATTTAGCTTTTATAATATTTAAATATTTACATTAGGAGATGAATTCATGGTGGTTCAGTGATTTATCTCAGATATATGTATGTGAGACTCATGTTAAAACTGTAGGGAAAAAGTATCTTTGCAGGTACTGAAATATATTTAGTATTAAATATATCATCAAAACTGTTATACTGAATTGTTTTTGAGAACAGAGCCTAGATTTTTCTTTTCTTTCTTTCTTTTTTCTTTTTTTGATCCTAGATTTTTTTTCCTACAAGTTTCGTGAGTGCCAAAAGCTTAAAGACATCCTTTTATTTTGCAAAATGTTGCGTTCTATAATCATGATATAATCAGCATAAACCGTGTTGGAGGACTGGTCGTTTGAAACGCTGACTTTTCTGGCAAAGCCATATGTTGTCAAGTAGGTGATGGAAACATCTAATACAGCCAGTGTGGTATTTGTTATGGGTCATTGTAAACCAAAGGACTTTGCATTTTCTGATTAGTCAGACCTTGACAACAACGGATTCTATCATCAACTGAGGTTTTATTTTTGTTTAGCTCTAAACTATATTTTGGATTTGTGGTTGTCTTCTGTTACAGTCTGAAAGGGAAAATACTCTATGAAGTTGTGCTGAAACAGAATTCTGGGGAAAAATGAAATATGAGCTACTCTGTGAAACATGGCAATGCCGACATGTGGAACAAAGCAGCATTTATTAGAAAACTTAATCTGTGGGGTGGCAGCACTACTTTGGTTTGAGATTCACAAATATCAGTGCGAGTTTACATGGGATGATGGTGCTTTGAAAAAAAAAGACAATTTACAGTGTAGATAGGACCTTATTTTATTAAAATGAGGAAATAAAAAAAATCATACAGGGAAAAGTCTTCACACAATGTTACCTGAACTCAAAGAATAATTATTGTATTTTCTGGCTTTAGTTAGTGAGATTTACATAATCCTGTGTCAGGAGCCTCTAGTGCTGTTGTAGTGATTGTAATAAATGCAGCAGACTACATGGAGAAAAGAAAGTATTTCAAAACTAGCTACATGTACTTAGGAGTTGTAATTTCATAAGTCTGGCAAAAATAGATGATAGACTAAGGAAACTAAAAATCAGGGCAGAACATAGGAAAGCCTAAAGAAAAAAAGACTCTCAAAGAATATCCCACTTCCTGTCCTCCCCGGGAACGTTTTTGCATGCTCCTGAGTGTGCCCACACAAACCCCCCTGGGACTGACACAGGCATCTGCATCAGAACCATAAGGGTTTGTGGGCCTTTTGTCAGAAAAAGACTGGAGTTTTCCGCCTGTGCCAAGATCTCTTTTTCAGAAAAAAACGAGTCCACAATAAAATGAGAACAATAAGAGTGTTGTTTCCTGTCTCTTATTTAGTGGAAATAGAAATGCTTCAAACTTACATATTTCTCCTTGGGAAGGACAGTTTTTTATTCTGTGATTTTGTCTATCTTCTCTTTACATAAGTTTTTCTCTTATTAATGGATTGTGTTAATGTCTTTGTCAACAAGTCAGCCTGGTGTTAATCATCCATTTCTTCTTTTTTTGTGTGTATAGGAAATTGTACCAATTCATAAAATGGTGCTATATATTACACAACTAAAAGGTACACTTAGATGGATCTCCAAGAAAATATTAATAGAAACAGCCTGTACTAAAAGGAGTGTTCTAAGACTGTTCAAGTTTTATCAGTAATTTTCTAAAAATCTTACACAGGGGCACCTGGGTGTCTCAGTCAGTTGAGTGTGTGACTTCAGCTCAGGTCATGATCTCACGGTTCGTGAGTTCGAACCCCACTTCAGGCTCTATGCTGACAGTTCGGAGCCTGGAGCCTGCTTTGGATTCTGGTTCTCTCTCTCTACCCCTCCTTGGCTCTTGCTCTATGTCTCTCTCAAAAATAAATAAACATGAAAAAATTGTTATTAATTTAAAAAATCTTATACATGTCATGGTTTTAAATATGTTGGAGCTAAGTAATTAAGGAATTCATTTACAGGTACTATTGGGCCATTGAAGTGCAAACTAGGTAATTTCAAAGAGATACATTTTTGAAGGTTTTTTTCCTCCCCTTTAGTTCATTTTTTTACCATTTATTATGGGTTCCCGGCTTTTCTGTTTAAGGAAAATAGGGAATGTGAAAAGTGAAAATACAGTAAAGGATGTGTAGCCAGTATTTGTTATGCAAGACATCATTCTAAACTTTTTACCCGGGTTATTTCATTTATAATACTGTTGATACAAAACTGTAGCCAAAAAAATGATACTATCAAATAGAACCCACTGTGGGCCGCATTTTACAGATGAAAGAACTGAGACACAGAGAAGCTTAGCAACCTGATCAAGATCACACAGCCAGCAAGTAGCCCATCTACAATGTTGGTTGTAGACTGCTTCATTTCCCTAAAATCCATCTGACGGAAAAACAAATACTATATCACTAGTAAAAGTTGAAAAACCTTCTATTAAATATTTGTAAGCAAGCTTACAAAGAATTTGACCCACTAGAATTAGTTTTAGGATGACTTTTCAGTCTGTTTTAATACACTTTTATTGATAGAAAAGCAAATGCTACATATAATCCCTAGTTGAACAATTATTTGTATTTTTAAGCAGCAAAGTAACTTTGTAAGCATTTTAAATTATGAAAGTACGCAACAGTCGATATTATCATGAAGTTTGGCCAGTTTTCTTTTTATTTGTAACATCATGTTTGTGATATTGTTATTTGTTTTTATCTTCATGAACTATATAAGATTTTATTCTATACAATTTAAAAGTTTATAGATAATCAAAGTTTTTAAATATCAGTTAATTTCCACATAAATGATAGGAGAATTTGACAAGCAAACTTTCTGACTTATTTTCTAATTGTTCAAAGACTATAGAAATAAGTAAATTGTTAGATGCTGTGCCTGTGTGTTGTGAGTTCCGAGGGTGAATTGTTTGATCTTTAATTAGATGTTCAGCTTGTAATGTTATTTCCCAGCATTGGTTAATAAGCTTATTCTGTAAAACAACCAGATCCTTGCCTAAGAAATAGAAATGCAAGGAAACTTTTCCATATTCTAATATCCTTTGAAACTTTTATTTTTCTATGCTTTAGAATTTAAAATCGATATTAAATATGAAAGAAGTGGAATATATAATGAGTTAATTGTATACATCTTAAAAACTTGCATTATCAACAAACATGAATAAAAGCTATAAACGGACAGCATTCATTGTGATGATTTACATACCTAGAGAAGGAATAGAAGTTTTAAATTATCATTAACTAGTTGACTCAGTTAAAAATACTCTGTTAAAAATAACAGCATCAAGAAAGCACACCTATTATTCAGTGCTGCGTTGTTTTTAGTCATGAACTGATTTCCATGGACTCATTATGTGCCTGGTTTTTAGTTTTACTAGTGAATATTTTACTTGCAGGAACTGTGAATAGATTTGAGGTATTCATAAAACCTTTAGGGAAATTGTATCTTATGGCTGGGGGGCTGGAGCATTTTGGGGTTGGTAATTTGCAGTCCTAGAGACTGGATATTGCTTGCTGGTCTTACAACTCTAGTCCTCAGTAGAGCTGTTCTGTCCTTGAGCTGGAAGCTTCCCTCTAGGCATGGGCGAAGGTAGTAAACTAACTTTACATTTTTTTTCCCCTCAGCCTTATTTTTAGTTTCCTATTTTCCTAATCTTGTTATTGTACCATTGTTATATTTCCTATTAATTGTGCTTATTTCTGTGGGGAGAAGAAAGCGGAGAAATAATGGTTCTTAGTTTGGTCATTTGCTCATGCTGGTATTTCAGGGAAATCAGCTAACCCTGTTTTCAGCCTACACCATTATGATGGAGGTTGCAGGAACCTCTAAGATGTCAGAGTGAGAAAATTGTTCGTGACCTCTTAATAACTCAAAAAAAATTGGATGCAGTTTAACACCATCTGTGAATTCTTTTGAGACTCTGTCACATCTTCTTTCTTTACTATTCTTCCTTATTCCTCCCAATTAGAGACCCCCTCTTTAAAAAAAACAACACAATACTTTCCCCTTTTTTTTAAACAATGCTTTCCTCACAGCTTCCTAAACATTTACTGTTTCTTCCATCTATCTTTAAAAACTAATGATTTTGTGAGCCATTTAAATATCTCTTGGGGATTTGTTAGTAGACTTTGAAACTCCCTTCAGTTGTGGGGTTTATTATTGAGTTGCTTGGTCGGAGCTTGGGAGCACAGTGGGACTACTGATCAAATGTTTCTTGGTCTTAAAGATGAACGGATGCCACCTCTTTCAATGACAGCTATTGTCTAAAAATGTTAGCCAAGTACTGTTTAGAAGCCTTTTAGACAATACAAATTTTAGATTTCAGATCCCTTATGGTGTTTTAGAAATCACAGCAAACAGTAATTTTTCTTCTGCCAAGATTCTAAATGACTCTTTAAGGTAAGAGATCAATTATCTGCTGTGAAGCCTCAGATGGTGATGCCTTGTACACTTTTAACTCCTAAACTCCTTAGGTCTATTTGCTCCACCCCAACTCTTTTTATGGACGTTTAAAGGAAGAAATGACATATTGCTGAAGCAGCTCATACACACAGTTCTAGGGATTTGTAATCTTATTTCTGATTGACAGATGAGAGCCTAACGCTCAATATCAGTTTAGAGTGAGGTATGGCTGAGCGCCGTAGTTTTGTGTAATTTGGTCAACATCTTCCTGAAGTTGGGATGCTAATTTAACAGGGGAAAAAAGGTAAAAAAAGAAATGGAACCAAATTAAAGATTGTTTTATATGAACACAAAGGAATGTTGGAGAGAAATAAAGTTTAGTAAACAGTTTATAATTTTGCTTGAGATAAGGAAGGCCATGGTAATCATAACTGATTAATTCAAAAGTAGTTACCATCCTGAGGAGATTAAATACTCTGAATTACACTTGTAAAAATGTCAAGTGAGTATAAGAAAGTGGATTTGGTAGCAATTCTGTGGTATTTTCATTGGTTCTTATTATAAGGGGCTTTTCGTTGATCTGGGTTGTCATTGTTATCTTTCGTGGGATAGATATCTGTTGATATCTTTTACCATTGCTGCATGTTAGATTTGGGATTTCTGGATCTGATTTAGTGGGTTTACTATATATTTTACTTGTTTTCTAATGACCCTTCTAAACTTTTTTTTTTAATGTTTATTTACTTTTGAGAGAAAGAGAGAGAGAGAGAGACAGAGGCATGAGCAGGGGAGGGGCAGAGAGAGGGAGACACAGAATCCGAAGCAGTCTCCAGGCTCAGAGCCAGACACGGGGCTTGAACTCACAGACTGTGAGATCATGACCTGAGCTGAGTTGGATGCTTAACCAACTGAGCCACCCAGGCACCCCTGACCCCTCTAAACTCCTGAATTTAATTTTGTGAATGTCAGTTAAATGTATAGTTCTGACTTTCCTAGAAAAATAAAAATGAACCAAAATTGACCCAAGAGGAAAAAGAACTCAGATCTTTTTGTAGTTTGAAAGAAATTGAGCCAATAGTTTATCTTCTCTTAAAGACAGCAGGTGCAATTGATTGTGTAGGTAAATACTACCAGAGTTCAATGTTTTATATACTTGTAGACTAGAAACTTATCTAAAGAATAGAAGAAAGATCCTGGCCCATCTCATTTGATGAAGTTACTATAACTTCAAAACCAGACAAGGACAATACAAGAGGAGAAAACTTGACCAATCTCACTCATAAACTTAGGTATTGAGTTCTTATAGCAGATGCAACCCAGAAATATTGAAGACCAAGTTGAAGTTATTCCAGGAATGGCAGATTGGTTTAGCTCTGGACAGTCCATTAATATAATCCATTGTATTAGCTGACTAAAAGAAGAAAAGCTACACAGTCATCTCAGTAAATGTGGAAAAAATATTCAGTAATTTTTAGCACCTGCTTATAATTAAAAGAAGGAAAAAATTCTTAGCAAATTAGTAATTTCCTTTACTTGATCAAGGCCATCCACCAAAAATCTACAACAAACATTATATTTAATGGTAAATGTTGGAAGCATTACTTTTTAAATCAGAAACCAGGGTACCCGCTGTAACTAATTATACTTATTGTTATACTAGATGTCCTCGCCAGCACAGTAAGCCGAGAAAAAGAACTGAAAATTTGTAAGAATAGGAGAAAAGAAGAAAAGTATCATTTATCGATGGCGAACATGATTTTCGACCAAGAAAACCCATCTTAATTCCTATATTGCTTAATAGAATCAGTTGGAGAGTTTAACAATATTGCTATAGATATACCTCAAATAAAAACCAAAAATACAATTAAAAAACTTTAGTTATCTACAGTAGCAATTATAGGTGTGTGACAGTAATCTTTAAAAAATTACTTGATACCTTGATGGGAAAATTATAAAAATGGCTTTTTAAATGATTTTTAAAGACTATGTTCATAGATAGGGAGATTGATTACAATAGTAAGTTGTTATTCAATCTGTAGATTTAGTCTAACCTTAAACAAAATCCAAACAGACTTTTTTCTTGAGATTGACAAATCGATGCTAAAATGTTATAGAAAGTAAAAACCCCAGATACTCCAGGAAGAAATGAGACGAGGCATAATCTCTTCTGCGAAGTAACGCAGAAGGAGACGTGCATGTGCAGAAGTGGTGCCATTTACACAGCACCCGGAGCGTCTGCCCTGCCGCTCGCCTGCAGAGCCGCGGGACCAGATCAGGTGGGTTCAGCTTGACTTACACTCCTGGTGTGGTCATTCCTCCTGCCTCACAGAACTGCTTCCAGGATTAAATGAAAAGGAATGTATAAATCACTAATACAGGGGAGGTTTTGACGGACCGTGGTTCAGAGCCGAGCTCGATGGCTTAGATTAAAATATTAGCTCCACCCCTTATTTGATGTATGAGCTGATGGGCATTTGATCTTCCTCTGCTTCAACTTCCTAGTCTGGAAATGAGGGAAATAGCCATTTGTTTGTTTGTTTAGTTTTTGGTTTTTGGGGTTTGGTTTGGTTTGGTTTGGTTTTTTACAAAGTGATGTTGTGAGGATTAAATGAATGAATTACTTCATGTAAAACTAACAGAACATTATCCCGAACACAGTACTCAGGACGTATTATCTGTTACTATTTTTATTTCTTTACATTGTTACTCTTTTTCTCAAAATACTTTAATGATTGTGTCATCTTTTGGCAATACCGTGTATTAGGTTTACCTGAGTGTTAAAATGCTGGAGTTCAAACAGTATATGTCTGAAGTGATAAGAACAACTAGACTGGCAGGTTTATTTAACAAATGAATACTGAGCACCTACTGTGGACTGGGGTTCAAGAGCTATTAGGCCAAAGATACAGGATTAGTGAAGACAGATATTTGCGGATGAATGTTGTGATTTTCAAGATGCTGGTACAATGGCAATACATACACAATACAATCTGAACCTAGAGAAAAATGTGCCTTAATGAACCTAAACCTAAAGATTCCTAACGAATGTATGATTTTCTCGGAGATTTGAAGAATGAATAAAGGTGTTTTGACCACGTAAGCAGTTTAGGCCAGGGCTGATATGACTGGAATTCCATTCATAGGAAGGAGGTATTTAATAACCTTTGTGGCAACAAAATGTGTGTTGATGGAAAGACACTATCAGACACAGATGAAGAATTTAGTTTCACTAAGAGAAAATGATACAGAAACGTATGGAAACAAATCTGGTGAGGACACAGCATGCTCTCACATGGAGGTATAGTTTTGCCGTTTTCCTGTGGAGTCGGGCAGCTGTGTGGATTGATACCAGCCCCGAACACTTCCCTTTGCCTTTGTCCTGACCCCCACGTCCTCCTGGAGATTCTCCTTCTGGAGACTGGCTCCAGGCCTGCCTGCTAATCAAGAGCAACTGGCTGGTGCGGGTAAACCCCAGCACATTTCCGAATGGTATTCGCTGTGAGACCGAGGATGTGAAGGTCAGTTTCCAGAAGCATTGCTCATTAGGCTAAGCGCCAGCCCATCTGAGACCTGTTCTTGAAATTTCTTCACCCTTGAAGCAGAACTCGGGTTCTCCAGCCCCTCCTGTCAGTTAAGTTACACAACTAGCAGCTTCTGAGATTTGCTTCTCCGCCCTTCAACTGGTCTTCACCACCAACTTTTCTTTTCCCATTAAAGCCGTTTTCTTTAATTAAATAGACTCAGCTTAGAATCTGTTACACAATAGCTGTGTTTTCTTGGGAAAGTTATTTTCCTTTATAAATCTTAATTTCCTTATCTGAAAAATAGAGATGATCAATCTAACATGTAGTGATTATATGCAATAATGTATGCAGAGTGCCTTGTATATTGCCAGGTGCATAATAGAAAAGCAGTAAGTTATATGTATTATTTTTTCCAAAATCTAAAATTGAACCATATCCAATATTAAATGTCTCTGAACCCTCCCTGTCACTCTTCTGTGCTTCACAGTGCTAATGATTTTCTGCTACCTTTTTTTCAAGCACATGCTCCATGAAAGAGCATGTCTCTCGTAAAATTTTGGTTGAGTACATTGAAACCTAAAAAGTCTCCAGATGTGTCTGTTAATGTCTACAAAATAACTTATAGTGAAAAATGTCAGTATCATACATAAAGAGTAACAAAACTACAAAATATATAGATAGACATTTTGAAAAATATATAATTTATTTGTGTTCACATTTAGGCATATTCTGTTTTAATGTGGAACATGATCTAAATATCCAAATTGATGTTTGTTCTCTACAATTGTAATATTGTTCGTTACACTAGTTCCTCATTATAAACCTATTGCTATTTTCTGGTTAATCTATATTAAAAATATAGATTATTGGCAGTGAATTTGAGGATCAAGAATACATTTATCTAGGGGTGCCTGAGTGTCTCTGCCGGTGAAGCATCTGACTTCATGCTCAGGTCATGATCTTGTGGTTCGCCGTTTCGAGCCCCAGTTGGGTCTCGGTGCTGACAGCTCAGATCCTGGAGCCTTCATGGGATTCTGTGTCTCCCTCTCTCTCTGCCCCTCCCCTGCTCATACTCTCTCTCTCTCTGTCTCTCAAAAATAAACATTCAAATAATTTAAAAAAGAATGCATTTACCTACTGTTTTTGTCTCACACTTTCTATAGCCTCTTCAGTTTTATTAAAATTTTATTCTCTGAAATATTTACCTGTTGTATAACAGTGAATTTTAGTTCTTTTAGAGAGGAAGTTGTTTTATCAGGTATTTTAGCCTGTTATTTATTTCATCTATAAAATGTAGCTCATAGTATTTCACTGGGATGATGTGAAAAGCGAGTTCTTTAAATATCTATATAACACCTACTGCAATATCAGACATGTAGTAGGCACAGAATAAATGACCATTGATCCTTCTCTTTCTTCTCTGTTTGCAACATTGAGTTGGGGCACAAGCTGTTCTGCAGGAGATAACAGAAGGAAAAATGCTTTATCCATTGGAGCCTTTTAAAAAGTACAAATATCTGTCAGGGATATCATCCCATCAGGCAAGTTGTTGGACTAGAGTGACTTCTCAGGTTTCATTCAGATTCTGTAATTTCAAGATTCTGAAGCAATGAAAACAACTGGTAGGCTTCGTTAGGTAGTACAGTGTCAAATTTAGGATAATTTAGTCTGACAGTTAAATCCTAAAACAGATGTTAAAACATTTACAAACCTCAATGAGCTATTTTTTAATTGACCGTCCAATCATCTTAAGAACTAAAGTTATACTTGATTATCTCAGATTTTCCTTGAATTATAATGATTTAATTTGTAAGTGAAAAGTAATTCTAGTTCTGTATCATTATACAAGATAATATTCAGCGAAACTCAAACTTACTCGGGTTATTTTTTATTTCATTTTGCATCCGTGTTTTTTTTCCCATATTATGTGGTCATTACTCTAATTCTTTACAAGGGTAAAAATATGCTTCTTTCCATCACAACTTCCCAGAAACTACCAGGTTCATATTATATGATTATGTGGTGGATAACAACATAAGCAAATGTGTTTATGCTGTCCATTCTTTATTCACTTTATCCTCACTCTTAATTAATGGAGAGAATTATTAAGTCAAGATACTTCCCACAAGGCGTTCTTAAAATAAAATACCTCATACCACTAACATTTGTCTTGTGATTTTTGCTTTCTTTGCCTAGAAGTACTGGCAGAAATGAGAGGAAAGAGATCTTGCTTGTTTTGATCTCTCAGTGGTAACAAGCTATTGTTTCCCTGCGTCCTGGGCATGGGTTTTGTTCCAGAAAGCTTTGTGGACTGGCTCCTCATCTCATGCACAGACTGCTCTGACCTTGGATTGCCGTGGAGGGCAGAGACCATTTAGGAGCAGTGAACAGGGTGGCTCTTATTCTGTTTGTTTTTAGACATTCTGAGCTGGCTCAAATCAGCCTTCCCAGAAGAGAATCTTGGGGTGGGGTTTAGAGTCAGGGCAGCATTTCTCCAAGGATGAAAAAGATTTATGCTATCAGCCTTTTATATTAGGTACTCTCTCTGGGCTTGGTCTGATTCTCTACAAAGTTTTCCTTCCAGTTCCTCTCAGGCCTCATTGAGCTGTCAGGGTCAGATGTGGCCTTCCTCTCTGCCTGGGCTTCTGACACAAACTTGGGGCCTCTGCAGTGATTCCCTCGAGGGGCAGACTTGACTGAGAATTTGAAGACCCCTGTATTAGTTTTCTGTTGCTGCCACAACAAATTACCACGAATGTAGTGGCTTAAAACAACATAAATTTATTGTTTTACAGTTCTGTACATCTGGATTCAACACATGTCTCACTGGGCTGAAATCAAGATGTTGGCAGGGCCGCGTTTCTATCTGGAGGGTCCTCTGGGGGACCATCCTTGCCATTTCCAGCGTCTAGAGGCTGGTTACGTCCCTTGGTTCGTGGTTCCGTCTTCCCCCGTCTTCCAAGCAGCAGTGTTGTGTCTTTCTGTCTCCTTCTGTCGTCGTAGTGCCGTCTCTCTGACCACAGCCGGGAAAGTTCTTCAGATTTAAGGATTCATGTAATTAGATTGGCCCTGCCTGAGTAATCCAGGTGTAGTCTCATGTCCACATCCTTGATCGTAATCATTTCTGTAAAATGCTTTTTGCTGTGTAAGGTAATATTTCCAGCAGTGTCTGGGGATTAGGACAGGACGATGACCCTTCCTATCATGATCTGCTTCCCTTTTCATCATCGGGTCACACTAGTCTGGGGACCTGCGGGACCCCACTATGCCTCTTCTTCCTCAGAGTGAGCCCAGGATACAGTTCTTTTAAAAGCACAAAACCCAGTGCATAGATCAAGGCTTCTTGGCCCATTACCTTCTGTTTAACAGACTGGAATTCTGGCTGTCTCTCCTTCTAATTCCTGCCAGCAGCTCTAGGTCTTGCTTTGACATGTTTTCTCCTTTGAGTCCTCAATATGCCAGTTTTCTGTCCTTCCCGTGACTTTCCTCAACTCCTTGCATCAGGACATACACTGTGCTCCCCAGAGATGGCAGTAAAATCCCAACAATGCTGGGTGTTTGGGCAATAATTCAAAACCTAGGTTGGGGCTTCTAAAACAAGATGAGAAATTTAACCACTTAGTCACTCAAATGTGCAAAGTATAAGGATAATTAGATAAAAGATTAGGGCCCTTTCCCTCAGGAAGCTAACAGCCTATTAGACAGACATGCAGGGTGATCACTGAGTGGAGATGTGTGTACATTTGTTTATGTACACGTGTGTGTGTTATAATGGGAGCTCAAGAGAGAAAGGCCCTCAAGTCTCTCTGGGGGATTCAGACACAGTTGTCCAGAGGCACCTAGCGTTGGGCAGATGATAGTACGGCCAGGCTAACCAGAGAGCTCTTCTGCTTTTACCCTTTCTTTATGAAAAGAGTTATGCTTGTGGAATTTTTGATGTGGAAAAGAATTCTGTGTCACAACTTGCACTTTTTTCTTTCTCATCCCTTACTTTTTAAAAAAAAATTATTTATTTTTATTTTTTTAAGTAGTTTATTGTCAAATTAGTTTTTGTACAACACCCAGTGCTCTTCCCCACAAGTGCCCTCCTCCATCACCACCACCGCTTTTCCCCCCTCCCTCTTCCCCTTCAACCCTCAGTTCGTTTTCAGTATTCAATAGTCTCTCAAGTTCTGCGTCCCTCTCTCTCCCCAACTCTCTTTCCCTCTTCCCCTCCCCCTGGTCCTCCATTAGGTTTCTCCTGTTTTCCTGTTAGACCTACGAGTGCAAACATATGGTATCTGTCCTTCTCTGCCTGACTTATTTCGCTTAGCATGACACCCTCAAGGTCCATCCATTTTCCTACAAATGGCCATTTTTCATTCTTTCTCATGGCCATGTAGTACTCCATTGTGTATATATACCACATCTTCTTGATCCACTCATCAGTGATGGACATTTAGGCTCTTTCTGTGTTTTGGCTATTGACAGTGCTGCTATGAACATTGGGGTACATGTGCTCCTATGCCTCAGCATTTCTGTATCCCTTGGGTAAATCCCTAGCAGTGCTATTGCTGGGCCATAAGGGAATTCTATTGATAGTTTTTTTGAGGAGTCTCCACACTGTTTTCCAGAGCGGCTGCACCAGTTTACATTGCCACCAACAGTGTAGGAGGGTGCCCGTCTCTCCACACCCTCGCCAGCACTGAGATACCACCTCACACCAGTCAGAGTGGCTAAAATGAACAAATCTCATCCCTTACTTTTAAAGAAAACCAATAGGAATCAAAATGCTGGCTGACACCTTACTAAGAGTGCAGTCTTGCACAAATTTCTTAACCTCTCTGTAGTTTTTTCCATTGGTGGCCCTCATCTCACTGAATTGTTGTGAGGTTTGAACGAGTTAATAATCTTAAGCTTTTAGAATGGCATACAGTGTACAAAACACATTCAATAATTGTTGTAATATATTACTGTCACCATTTATCATCATGATCTCTCTTGAATTACTCATCACTTTTCTGCCATCATAATATGGAACAAATGTCTTGATTCAGGCCAGCTTTTCTCTCTTATTTATGGTTTAGGAGTTACCTCTAGATGCATAAGGAACCTAGATGTCCTCTGATTGTGTTGCATAAGTGAAATCGTGAGAACACAACCTACACATACAGAAATTGTCAGTTTCCACAAGACAATTTATAATGCTTAATTTGTATTAGGAAGATAGCTCACATTCTTCTTTAGGCATTATATGTCTGTAAATTTGGTGAGGTAATATGGAGAATGATAATTTGAAAGAAATGAATTTTTGTTATAATTAAGTTATATGATTAGTCTTAAATGTGACCTTAAAAGTAGCTTCTTTAAAACATTAATAGGAGGCGCCTGGGTGGCTCAATCGGTTAAGCGTCTGGCTTTATCTCAAGTCATGATCTGACAGTTTGTGAGTTCGAGCCCCAAGTCGGGCTCTGTGCTGACAGCTAGCTCAGAGCATGGAGCCTGCTTTGGATTCTGTATCTCCCTCTCTCTCTGACCCTCCCCTGCTCATGCTGTCTCTCTCTGTCTCTCAAAAATAAATAAAACACATTAAAAAAATTAAAAAAAACATTAATAGGAAGGTAGAATCAATTCTTTTTTGGAGTTGGATTATCAGACACATGTTAAATATAACATGCTTATAAATCTTTACTGAAATAGGAAACATTGTATAAATGTTGCTAAATTAATATATTGCTAAATTTTAAATGTGCTAAATATAAGCTCTTTCGCCTTAGTCTCAAATGAGCAAAATGAAATCTGATTCATACCAAAGTGAACGCATGTTTGTTTTTTTAATAAAGAAATCACAAATTCAACTTTAATGAAAGTATTATAAATAAGACTAAGTCTTTTTTTCTACCAAATTTGGAAAAATATGTTTACATTTTTTAATTCGCTTTAATTACAGTATCATATTATGAGTAGTAACCAATATATCCTTACATTATTTTCTTCTAGCTTCTTGCTTTATTTTATACATATATACACATTTAGATATATAATAAATATTATATAATTTATTTATTATATGTTTCTTTATACATAAATATTTTCTTATAATATGTATACATGCGCAACAACATTGAATTTACTTTTGAAATGTAAAATCTTCTCTGAGATTGTTTTGACCACTGAGTAAATTAAACCATTGATAATCTCACAAAAATCAGATATTTCTACACTATACCTGTGATATGCTCCCCCAAAAAAGTATGAGATTAATAAAAATCCAATAAAAATACCCAGAGACAGTATACCCCAGGATAGAGTCTATTATGATCTAAGCAAGATCACATTATGAAAGTGGTGACATCTTATCAGAAAAAGAATTGGTATAGTTTATCTAAAGCTGCTAGCTTTCATTTTACATGCCACTCCTGTCACTCTGGGGAGGAGCTACCTCAAGTGTGTGTTGAGAAGGCCACTGCATCAGAGAAACAGAGTGTCACCATCCGGTCTGCCACAGGTGGGGACTGTCAGTGGTGGGTGAGGAGTGGCACGCATTTTCCATCCGTAAATGTCTGGGTGGGAAGGGACATAGAGAACAGTAGACGCCTCATCTTCCAACTCATAACTTGGGACCTCTCCCCAATTCTGTTGAATCCCCTTTCCTGGAAAACCCTGTTTCTGTAGTCATATCCTTTGTCAGAGAGGATTACCTGAATAGCACATCTGTGGAATGGTCATAGTAATGTTTTTTTCTTTTTTCATCTTGATAAGTGTGGTCACTATTGGTCACCATATAATGTTATTAAAATATTATTGGCCATTTTCCCTATGCTGTACTTTGTATCTCTCTTATTTATTTTATAACTAGAAGTTTGTACCTCCTAATACCCATTAGCTATTTCATCCATACCCCCACCCACCTCCCTTCTGGCAAACCAGTTTGTTCTCTGTGCTTAAGAGTCTGGTTTTTTGTTTGTTTGTTCATTTGTTTTGTTTTTTAGATTTCACATATAAGTGAAATCACATGGTATTTGTCTTTCTCTGTATCTGACTTATTTCACTTATTTACTTATTATACTCTAGGTCCATCCATCTTGTCACAAATGGCAAGATCTCATTCTTTTTTTTATTGTTAAGTAATATTCAATTGTGTGTATATATGTATATATATCTCCCACATCTTCTTTATCCATTTGTCTGTTGTAAGACACTGTCTTACAGTTTTGTGTTGTGTTTCATATAGTTTTCAGAGTGTAGGTATTTCATTTCCTTGGTTAAGTTTATTCCTAAGTATCTTATTCTTTTTTGTGCAGTTGTAAAAAGGAATTGTTTTCTTAATTTCTGTTTCTGCTGTTTCATTATTCCTTTATAGAAAATGCAACATATTGGGGGATTAATTATGTATGCTGCAACTTTACTGAATTCATTTATTCTAATGCTGTTTTGGTGGAGTCTGTAGAGTTTTCGATATTTAGTATAATGTCATCTGCAAATACTGAACAGTTATGCTTCCTTAACAATTCGGATGCCTTTTATTTCTTCTGTGATTGCTAAGACTAGAACTTCTAGTACTAGATTGTATGGTCACGGTAGTTTAACTCACATGGACAAAGATGAATTGCCATCCATGTGGTCATGAAGATGATGTTGGATTCCTAATGTGGGAGCTCGATAAGAATTGTATCCAATACTTAGCTCTTTTGAAACCTAAAAATGTTTATTTTTCATTAACATAATCGTAACTTACTGAATCCTCAGAAACTTTCAGAGAACCAAAATTTGCCTAAATTTTTAAAAAGGGATGCTTAAATGAAGGATAATTCTTCATAAATCATCATCTTTAATGTATTTCAACTAATATGAAACAGGAAATTAATGTTTCATATTCTTGAGAGCTATAAAATATTCAGGAGTTATCAAAACATAAAATGTTCCTTTCCTGATTTTCTCTATGTACTTCCAGTTACATTTTGTAAAATTTAAACAATTACATGGGAGATTTCCCATAGAAAAATGTGATCTGAAATCAAATGTGTTTCCTCATCTAATATGTATATTGTAGTATTTTGTTGAATATCAAATGTTAAATGAGCTCAGCAGATACTTACATGGAATCTACCACATGTGTTGGGCGGTAGAGAACTAGTGATGAGTAGAATATGGCTCTCACATTCAAGGAGCATTCACTTAAGACAAGAGATGCTCTAATTTGTATTATCACTATACAGAGCATATAATGTATATATTTTTTTAGCAGCTAAAAGGTGAGTACTTTTTCAGAATACTGCCATCATTTCTCCTTTATTCACTATGAAGCCGTCATTTTTAAGTCCATGGAAGTCAGCTGATGGTGTGTGTGTTCTAAACAAATAAATTCATTAGGAACTGGGAGCTGCTTAGTCACCTTTAGTTAGAGGAGACTTTGCCATAGTGACTTGTGGTTGTATGGAAATGGAAAGCAGAACCACTGGGAAATATATTCACAATGTGAAGACTTTAAAGTTGCAGAAATAACATGAATCAAGAATAGTATAAAATTATAATTCGTCCATCATCACCAATAAACATTCATGGAAAACTCTAAGTGACTGACTCTGGACTTTACATTTTAGGTTAAACTTGCTTTTGCCTTCTGTTTTTGCCATCCTGTAATTGCCCAACACGTTCTCCATCAATTTGCCTAATGATTTTTTTTTTTTTAACATCGGCTGGTGTGTCTGGGGATTTAAAAAAAATTTTTAACTCATTTTGTTGGATTCATAACAGAGTATAAAAGAGCATATCAGTTAAGAACTCAGGCTCAGGTGCTTTTAAATACTGTTTGTGGCACATGCAAGCAGGACCTGTCTCTGTGACTCAGTTTCCTCGTCCCTGAAATGAGGATAATGAAGCTTCTTTCCTCTCATAGGGTTCATTAGGATTAATGATATAGTGCAAGTCACGCTGAATCCTGGCACCCTGGCTTCTGCCCAGTGGGTAGCAGCTCTTGTTTGCGGTAGTATTACTAGCGTTGTTTCAGTTCCAGAAAGATACCTTCTTAATTTGTTTTCTGCTTTTGAAGTATTATCTCTTAAAGTACTGTGTTACTTGTGAACACAAAACACAAATAGGCCTTTTTTAATGATCATTTTTTTGTCTCTGAAAACACACAGGAAAGAAAGAAATTCTGCTATCTCAGGTTTGCTTTAACACGCATATCACCTCCCAACACTAAGAAATGTTAAGGCACTAGAGCACCCGAAAGGAGTTTTACTGAGTCAGTTTAATGAGTGGCTTTATACACTATAGAGACCCATTTCCAGTTGTTCTGTAGTAGAGAGGAACTCGATGACCATTTTGTGCGCAGTGATTTCTCCTCTTTCCCCTTTACTATTTCCCTAACATACACTTTCTCAAGCAGTACTGTTCCCCTTAATACCCTGGCACGTTAGCTAGAGCTCTTTTCTACACATCGATTTTGTTCTCTTTTTCCAACTTTAAGGGATGTTTGGTGAAAAAATAATTCTTTCTCCTCTTTGCTAACTATTTTCTACCAGTCCAGCTTATGGGAGAAGCAGCTGAGAAAAATTCATTGACTCCAGTGATTCAGAGGCCATTTGTAGCAGCCACACAGTGGTTCTGTGATTCTCAATCCTACTTGTGCGGTAGAGTCTCCAAAGGTTTTTAAAACTCCTGGTGACCTGACCATACCTCAGACAATGAAATCAGAGTCTTTCGGGTTTGGGACTGAGGCATCAGTTTTGAAGTTCCTCAAATGATTTTTTAAAAATGTTTTTATTTATTTTTGAGAGAGAGGGAGGCACAGAATCCAGAGTAGGCTCCAAGCTCCGAGCTATCAGTGCAGAGCCCGACACGGGGCTTGAACTCACAAACCGCGAGATCGTTACCTAAGCCAAAGTCAGACGCTTAACTGACTGAGGCACCCAAGCCCCCCATTTCCTCAAATGAGTTTAACATGCAGTCAGGTGTGAGTGCTACTCTGGGGGAGTGTTATGTAAGACACAGATTGGAATAATTGCAGGAATGAGTGGCAGGGGAAGAAACCAAGACAGGAAATGTGGACTATCATTTTGTTAGGTTTTCATGGTTAAAGGAAGAAGAGAGATGGGAATGTACCTCAAGGAACTATAGCTGGCACGTATCAGTAACAACTTAGCAGCGTACATGTGTTAGCATACACAGCAGGGAGGCTCAGCCAGTCCCTAAGGGTGGTGAATGGACAGTTTAGGGGTCAGAGATGAACCTGCACTTCGTAAATCCTCTGGGTAATTTTGATACACCTGTCCTTTCCCCAATACCCTCCCTGCTCTCCCCATCCTTCTCTCTTTATCCTCCAGCCCCTGCCTGTGGGCACCTTGTCCTTTTCCTTCTTAAATCCGGTGGTAGGGCCTGGGTATCAAATGAATGATCTCAGAGCTGAGTTCTTTCATGGTGGCTATCTGGGTTTAGCAGTTCCAAGCAAGTGTTCTGGATTCACCCTCATTAGACCATAAAAGTCATATTTTCTTGAGTGCCTGGATGGCTCAGTTGTCTGAGCATCCAGTTCTTGATTTCAGTTCAGGTCGTGATCCCAGGGTTGTGGGATCGAGTGCTGCATCAGGCTCCATGCTGAGCATAGAGCCTGCTTGGGATTTTCTCTTACTCCCACTTTCCCTCTTACCTGCTCCTTCCCCCCTTTCTCTCTCTTTTAAAATAAAAATTAAAAAATAAAAATAGGGGCACCTGGGTGGCTAAGTTGCTTAAACATCCAAGTCTTGGTTTTGGCTCAAGTCATGATCTCACAATTCATGAGTTTGACTCCCACGTTGGGTTCTGCCCTGACAGTGTGGAGTTTCCTCTCTCTCCTCTCTCTGCCCCTCCCGCTTTCTCTCTCTCTCTCTCTCTGTTTCTGTCTCTCTCTCTTTCTCTACCAAAATAAATATAAACTTTAACAAAGTAAAAAATAAAAAAATAAATTAAAATTTAAAAAAATTTATGTCATATTTCCTGAACCAGAGACTAAAGTCAGGAGAATGGAATACACCAGTTTGCTCAATCGGCAGCAGCCCATCCTTGAACTGTGGGAAGTGTCAGCTTACCCCCGAATACAAGGGGATGTCATTGTGTTTCAGGAGATTATCAGGCAAATAGATTGCTATAAACCATAAATGGTTGCTATTTTATAGAAAAATGTGGCTCCTGAGTATATCATCTTAAGATTCTGTAAACTCTGCTTAGAAAATGTAACAAATACTAATGAGAGCCATTTAAAATATATATATATTTATTTATTTAATTTTTTGGGTTTATTTTTCAGAGAGAGACACAGAGCATGAGTGGGGGAGGGGCAGATAGAGAGGGAGACACAGAATCTGAAGCAGGCTCCAGGCTCTGAGCTGTCAGCACAGAGTCTGATGCGGGGCTCAAACCCATTAATCATGAGATCATGACCTGAGCCCAAGTCAGATGCTCAACTGACTGAGCCACCCAGGTGCCCCCAAAAATATATTGTTCAATTAATTTATTTATTTTGAAAGAGAGAGTGGGGGTGGGGATGAGAGAGAGGGAGAGAATCCCAAGCAGGCTGTGTGCTTTCAGCGCAGAGCCCTGATATGGAGCTCAGACTCAGGAACTGTGAGATCATGACCTGAGCCAGGAAATCAGGAGTCGAACGCTCAACCAACTGAGCCACCCAGACACCCCACAATGAGAGCTTGGTAAAGGACTGTCAAAGTCTCCTACAAAATGGTTTTAACAGTTGAAATAAAAGAAGTTTGTTAGAGGTCTGAAGACTATTTAAGATAAAGCTCATAACCATCAGTCTTAGAACTGTTTTGTGTTTGGTTGTAATTGACAAATGTTAGGTTAATCTATTTAATGGTGACAATAATGTTCTTAAGAAATGTTTAATATTCCAAAGCAGTTTCTCAACAAGAGAATAAATAGAAAACCACTTGCTAGTTTCTAGAAATTTAAATTGTCCAACTTAATCACCTCTCCTCAATTTGGGATTAAAGTTTGGGACTAAAAATATTTGAGAGAAAAAGTAACTTCACTCCAATCTTGAGAGAATCGTCAGACAAATCCTGATTGAGGGGCATACTGTAGCATGCCTGAAAACTGTCAAGGGCATCAAACACATGGAAGATCTGAGACCTTGTTCCAGCCAAGGAGATGCTAATGAAACAAGAAGACAAAATAGAATGTACGACTCTGGAATGGAGAAAGGACATCAGCAGGAAACTGAGGAAATAGGAATAAAGAGTAGACTTTAATTAATAATAATGTATCAACATAGGTATGTTAATTGTAACAAATGTACCTTCACTAATGTGAGATGTTAGGAATAGTGGAAACTGAGCATGCGGTATATGAGAACTCTGTACTACTATCTTCACAATTTTTCTGTAAGTGTAAAGCTATTTAAAATTTATTTTTCAATTTTGGGGAACACATTTTGCAGAAAAGATTTTCTATCACAAGGGAATAGCAGCAGAGCCTCAAGCTACTGCTTGACTAAGGCCAGAAGTCCTATGTTCTTTGGGGTCCTCTATGTCATCATTGAGGCTGGAGTAGTCCTCAGATTTGGCATTTGGACTTCTGAGTCTATGACCTTCTTTCTGTCTGACTGTCTGACTATCTGTTTCACTATAATGTAGTGTAGGTTAAGAAACCAGGAAACTAACATCCACTGTGTGCCAAGCACATACTGGACTTCACTAAAATTAACATCAGATTTTTAGAAGCTTGTGGAATAGACCTACTATTTCCACAAGTGAGAAAAACTGAGATTCAGAAGACTAATTTGCCGAGAGTCAGATGCTGCCTGACAGACTCCAGATAAGAGCCTGGCTATTACTTCAGTTCTAGGCCTTTCTACCTTCTTACATCTGAGCCTTCTTTGTTTTGTTTTTGTTTTTAATTAATTTATTTATTTTGAGAGAGAGCAAGTATGAGCAGGCAGAGGGAGAGGGATAGAGAATCCTAAGCAGCTCCACACTATTATCGCAGAGCCCGAGGCAGGGCTCCATCCCACAACCATGAGATCATGACCTGAGCTGAAATCAAGAGTCAGACGCTTACCCGATTGAGCCACTGAGGTGCCACAATGCCTTCTTTTTTATGGAGTAATGCACATCAGCAAGATACTTATCTTAACCTATATCTTTAAAAAAGTCTTTTAAATAAGTTTTTGAATGATTATAGGCACTCAGGAAGTTGCAAAAAACAGTACTCATAGCCCTTTGTACCCTTCACCAAGCTTCCCTCCATGGGGACATCTTAGTAACTCTTGTATCAAAACCAGGAAATTGACATTGGTACAATGCTGTTAACTAGACCACAACGCTTTTCACCATTTATTCAACCTATATTTGTGTGTGCGTGCATACGGTTCTGTGCAGTTATATCTCCTGAACAGATTTGAATAGACACCCCCACAATCAAGACACAGAATTGTTCCATCACGATACCTTTTTATATTTGCACCTCCCCCATCTCCCGTCCCCTGGCAACCACTAGTCTTTGCTCCATCTCTATAGTTTTGTCATTTCAAGAATGTTTATATGAATGGAATTTTTTGAAATTTGGCATTGTTCACTAAGCGTGATGCCTTTGAACTCCATCCTGGTTGTTGGGTATATGAATAGTGTGTTCCTCTTTATTACTTATTGTTAATTTTTATGGTATGTGTGAATGTGCCACAGTTTTTTTAACCATTTCCCCATTGAAAGACAGTTGGATTGTTCAGTTTTTGCTATTATGAAGAGGTTGTTGTGAAATTTGTGTTTTTGTGTAGATATCTTTTCACTTCTGTGAGATAAATGCCCAAGAGTGCAATTGCCGGGACATACGGTATGAGTAGATGGTTAGTGTCATGAGCATTTGCCACACTTTTTCCCAGGTGTCTGAACCATTTTATGTTCCCCCCACCCATGTATGGGAGATCTCCACATTCTCACCAGCATTTGGTGGTGTCACTATCTTTATTTTTGGTGCAATAGGAATGTAGTGCTATCTCATTGTGGTTTTAATTTTCATTTCCCCAGTAGCTAATGTGTTGAACATGTTTCCATGTACTTATTTGGCACCTATCTCCTCTTTAAAGAAATGCCTGTTTCTGTGTTTTGCCCACTTTCTAATTGGGTCATTTCTTTGTTTACTGATGAGTTAGGAGAGTTGTGTGCATATCCTGTGACATAAGACCTCTGCCAGATAAGTGATTTGCAGGTATTTTCTCCCAGTCTTTCCTGTGCCTACATTTGCTAAATCTAACATTTTACCATGTCCTAGAGGTTTGGATTTTCCCTTGAGGAATGCTCCTAACTTTTAACCTCAGGAATTTATGCTTTTGCATTTCATCATCAAAGAAGTTATTGTCAAACTTCTGGGGTCTTACTACAAATGAGAGAGAGTTTTCCCCACCCTCTCTGCCCACCTTATTCACGAGATTCTGACACTTCTCTTTGGTGATGTCTTTCCCACCCATTTTGTTAATAAGATCTTTTTCGCCGATATGGCCAACTCTCAAGTATTTTTGGTCTCCCTACTATGGAGTTATCTCCTTTCAGTATTTATTCTTTTTTTAAAAAATAGTGTTTTATTTTATTTATTCATTTTGTGAAAGAGAGAGAGAGAGCAAGCACATGAGCATGTGTGAGCAGGGGACGGGCAGAGAGAGAGGGAAAGAGAAAATCCCAAACAGGCAGGTTCTGTGCTGCCAGCGCAGAGCCCTACCTGGGACTTGATCCCATGAACCATTCCATGAACCATGAGATCATGACCTGAGCCCCTTGGGGTTTCTTTTGTTTTCTTCTTTTTGTTTGTTTGTTTGTTTTTGGGCTCTGTGGCCATCTATATTTTATTATTATTTTTTTACCATTTGAGTGTCAAAATGGTCATCTGACAACCTTGAGTCTAAGCTTTGTCAAGAAATCAGGCATGAAATTCCTTTTGTTCAGAATCTGTTGGCTTCTGTTTTCAGTATTGAAGGGCAAATGCCTCTCAAGCCCTTGCCTTTCTCCCTGTCTGAAAGATGTGAAGATAAGTAAAAACTGGAGTTTTCCAAGTAAACCTCTACTGAGTGAGTGCCTGCTGTGTGCCAGACATTGTCTGCTAGAATGACTAGGGATTCAGGAAGGGCATTTACTCTTTCAATGACTGGAGTTCGATTTCCCTTATTATCATGCTGATCAATGTACCCTGGCAGGCTGTGTGAATGATTAAGAAAAGATAGAGCCACACTGTCTTGTCACTTACCTAGTTGATAAGAGATTCAGGACAAGGACCTAAGTCTTCTACTTTCTAGTATAGTAATTAGTCCAAGAACCAAAGAAGTTGAGATGTTTTGTCATTCTTTTTCACAAAGAGAACATTTTTTCACAAAACAAAAAAGATAGCTAATTGGAATTAAACTTTCTAAGAGATGTCAATAAATCCAATTAATAGAATTTTCAAAAAATCAGAATCCTTATGAATCATAATTAAAATAAATGCTAAGCAAAAACGAATAAATCCTCAGCATTGTATAACTGAGTGCTTGGAAAACTGTCTAATTATATTTTGCCTTCATTTTTATATTACCTCACAATCACCCCAGGTTGCTTGGTAGCAACATTATTATGGGACTACCTCAGAATTTGCTATGTTGTAATCAGCTTTGATGACAGAAAACCCAGCAGGAATGGGTATCTGGGTGGCTCAGTTGGTTAAGTTTCTGACTCTTGATTTCAGCTCAGGTCATAATGTCATGGTTCGTGAGATGGAGCTCAGGGCCAGGCTCTGTGCTGACCCCCGGAGCCTGCTTGGGATTCTCTCTCCCTGCCCCTCTCCTCCTTGAGCATGCATGTGCTCTCTTTCTCTCTCTTTCACTTTCTCTCTCTCTCTCCCTCTCAAAATAAATAAACATTAAAAAAAACAAAACAAAACAAAACCCAGCAAGCACGTGAATAAGAGGCAAGGTTTTTTTCCTACTGCCCCTAGATGGAGCATATGAAAATCTGTTTATATCTGTAATGGATTCCTAATCCTTGCCAAAGGAACAGTAAATAACAATTAGAAAAATATAATCTTCATGCACATTGCTAGGTTTTTCCATTTTGAGCCTTTTTCTTTAGAATACATAACCATAAAAAAAAAACCCACTGAGAGCGATGCGGAGATAAGAAATAGGGAGAGGAAGTCAGTAGCGTGAGTAAATGGGAAATGGATATTATCCTTAAGGAACTAGATATCGTAGTAAATCTACTGAATTACTAGAGGAGAAAAGGTATTTGAATATCTGCCAGAAAGGGATTCCAGTTAGCCACAAAGTTGAGTAGAGTACTTCCAATTCTAAAGTCCCCTATTTTTATTTTCCTCAGAAGTAGGCATTTCAGTGTTGATCCTCAGGAAGTTTTCTTCTGAAAAAAGTGATTATTTCCCCAAAATTTATTTGGAGAATAAATTCCCCCCCAATAATCCGTTTATATTGTGTGTTTTACCCTTGTCCCTGTGCTGTGTCTCATTGTCAGCAAGTCCAGTGTCCATCTCTGGTGACATATCTGATTTCCTGCAAGTGAACCCTGGGTCTACCTGGAGCATCTTGTAAATCTCTGTAGGTCCTGTTGTATGCACTCAGTAAAATACAGACATGTGAAGTATCAAAAACACATGTTAGCGTATTCCTGCCAGGGCTGGTCTGGTGGCCACCTGGCCATCTGGTTGTCCTGCCCCTCATTCCCCCTCCTGTGTGAGTTCTCCCCTCCCCCTGGGCTACAGGTCCACCAGCTTTCTCTCCATCTCTGGATCATGCCAGGCTCTCTTCTGCCTCTGGGTCTTTGTACTTGTGTGACCTGGCAGGAATGCTCCTACCTGGGTCTTGGCAGAGCTAGTCACTCATGATTTTCAAATACCATCTCCTCAGAAAGCTCCTTCCTGAGCTCTCTGGATAACTCGGAGCTCTAGCTCCCTGTTATTGTCTATCACAGACCCCTGCATCCTTCCTTTCCAGCACGTCCTCATACGTATTTCCCCCACTAGAATATAAAATATAAAAGTCGATGAAGGTAGAGACATAACAGGCTCTGAAGTATTTGACGAATGATTGCATACATGAATTAAAAAAACTCAACATCAAGGTCGTGAGGCTTCCTGGAAAAGGGCATTTGAGCTGATTTTGAAAGTGGACTGTGTAGAGCTAGCAGGGGATAGTGAAGTCAGAGAGTTGGCCAAGAGAGGGGTTTGTGTAAAGGCAGTGTTATAAAATGGTAAGCGTAAGCTTCGGAATGGAGGTGGACCTGTTCGTGTCTGTACCGGGCTGTGAGAGAAATCGGGATAAATAAAGACTAAGCTTTGGGGAGCAGGAAAAGCTTTTAACTAGGGGAGGGCATGATCACAGTAAACAGTGTGGCGTCTGGTAGATGAGTAAGACAGCGTTCAGTAATTGCTAAGGAGCAAGAATGTCCACACCCCAGTTCCCAGCTGGTTGATTTTTTTGCCTCATCAGTGACTAAGCTCATTAATGCCCCAGAGTGAAACAATATAAGGAGAAACTGGATCTGCTTGGTTAGCAGGTATGTAGGGGGCCCGCTCCCTGTCAAGCATGTACCTCTAAGACAATGGGCTGTGCAGGGCAGTGTGCGCGAGGCTGCGGTGGTGGTTTTGCACACCTTGAGTGAGGTACAGCCGAAGAGATTGATACTTGAATCAATGAAGACAAAGCTGGCAAACACTCATCTCCTAAGAAAGGAGGGAGATGTTATTTAATAAATGTAATCAGCTTATTTACTACCCTGCACAGTAATAATTACATATCTGGAAATAACCACAGATAAGAAATGCAGCTCTTCAAATCTGTGCCTCTTTTAAGAGGCTCCAAGAGTCTGGGAGGAAGCATATGTTGTTCTCTTGCAAGTTTTGCTTCCGATATGTCATTTGCTCTCTGGAGACCCATTTTCTTCTTCTGCCTGGACCTCTACACATCAGGCATTCCAGCTGCAAAATCCTTAGATTACTTACGTCACAAATTTTACCTTGTTCTGAAACTGAACTGGAGTACAGTGGCTGATTTCACTAGTTTTGCATTTATTTACAAAGACGAATTCTAGTGGATTCAGTCAGCAAATGTGTTGTTTGTTTCGCATGAGAAGTGGGATATTTCAGCCTTGAAACTAGTTCACATTGTTATGGCCACAGGAAAGGAAACCCTTTTTTAAAGAATATCAGTGTTCAGAGCCGTTGCTTATTGATAGGGAAAGGCTAGTTGCCATAGTGATCTAACTAAGCCTCTGGAGGGAATGTGGTCATGGCCTGAAGCATCCGGCAACCCACCCAGTTTGGAGAGCCCCTCTGAAAAGAATTCCCTTCCATGGAAATTATTTGAGTTACTGAAATAAAAATAGTTTAATTTCTGTAAACTCAGATTTGTCCATAGATTTGTTTTGCACACTTACTGACTGTAACTGAAAGAAAAGTATTTATAACAAACACAACATATGTGATTTTCTTCAGGAATGAGGTTAACTATATTGCACGTTAATTATCCCATAAGTATGTTCTCAAACACATAAAGCAACTTTGACTTTTCTCGCTTGAAAAATAGAGCTTGAAAACCAGTTCAACAAGATGCTGATCGAATGTATTTATCACTGTTTGGGCTTTTCAGAATTTCCGTGAGTATTTGTAGGTGGAGGAAACTCTCGTGACATATAGAAATCTGTTCAAGCTGTGCTGGGCGAACATACTCAGATATAATACTCCTTTAACAGTAACATAAACCTGTAATCGGTAGTTCTGAATCCGAAATTGCTCACAGGGCAGATTGATGTGTGAACACTGTATTTACAGGACCAAGACCGCACATTTGCTCTGCAGCTGTGTTTAATGGTTATCAGTTTGGCGCACAGCATGATTGTTTTGGAGGGAGAACAGACACTTCAGAGCCCCTTTGGCAATTCTGAAGTCACTGAAGTACCTACTGCTGAAGTGAATCATACACACTTAATTAGATTTGCTCCATAATTAGCATTTGAGGAAACCTAAGGAAAATCCTTGTGGGTTGGTGATTTGTTAGGTCAGACATCTAAGCATGCACATTCAGGGGACTGGGAATTGAAAATGATGAAATTTTAATGCATCATAACTCAGATATATTATATACATATGTAATGTTTTAATTGAGCTTTTAAACGTGATATTTTCTCTGGGATGTCTGAAGTTCTTGTCCCCGACAGCTGGGACCTGTTTCCATGCGCGGGGATGGACCGTCCGCACACGGCCATGTCCAGTCGGTGGCCCTTCTGTGTGTGCAGCTAGCTTTACACCTATAATGAGAGCCCACAGTAAACACCCCAGTGCCAGCCGTGGAGCCTGTGCCAGGACCCACTAATTGAAGCCAGTGAGTATAGTCTCAGACAGGGAGACCCCACACTGCACTTAAATTTACACTTTAATTTCAGATTAATTTAATGGCAGTGTCTTATCTGTTGTTTATTGTTTTAATTGCAAAAAAAAAAAAAGAATTTAATTTTATTCTCAAAAGACATTTCTTTAAATACTCCAGGAATTTTCTTCTATACTTTCAGAGCTCTACTGAGTGAGTTAACCGTGGAGAATAGCTATAAAATATTTACTGCAAGGAGAGGATTATATTTCATATTCCAATTAAAGTTAAGGCTAAGGTAAAACTTGTAAACCTATGTGTATTGAAACTATTTTTCCAGTCTATCAAAAAGTCATCACATTCTTATCAAATCACTTAGCTACATAAGTTGAATCTCGATTTTCCCGCAGATAAGGAAATGAAAGGAAGCGAGTTTCATTTCCTGATGAAGCACTTAAATTAGTGTCTTTACCCTTAGAGTAAAAGAAACTTTAAGCTTCCAGCCTACCATTGGTGGAACATTCAGGTTTTTTCCTCAGAATTCAAAGTCAGTTTCAGAACTCACAGTGGTAGTTCGTGCCCTGCACTCAATCAAACCAATAGTAGAAACGAGATCTGTTCATGTCCCCTACTTTTCCCATCATCTCCCCAACAAGTATCTAAAAGAAGCCAAACAATTAAATCTGAGCTTAACCTGCTGTACCTCTAGAGACCCATCTCTTCCTAATGACCACCGCCACCCAAGACTCTATACTGCTAATAAGCTTTTTATTAGAATTAAATATACATATATATATAAATTGGACTTGGCATAAATAAGTAGACAATTCCACTAGTTTCTCTTTCACAAGCTTAATGAGAGCACTGAATACAAACTTTGCCCTATATCCAAGCAATATTCTCTTGCCCACTCATAAATCTAAAGCCCTGTGCGGGACACCCAAGAGTAAGCAGGGGAGCTGGTTCAAATACCAACAGAGCTGTGTGCACCTGTGTGATGCCGGCCACCTCACTTAACCTCTGCCAGCCGCCGTTCACTTTGACAGAGTTGTTGAAAGGATTGATACTATATAAATAATTGTACTCATTTATTCTTAAATACGAACATCTCTTCGGTTACTATTTAGTTAATGTCTGGGCTTTTTGTTCTCTGCACGCATGTCCTTATTCTTTTTTTCCGATGTGATAGGCATATGGACAAATACGTTTCTTTTCCTGTAAGCCTCCATGTTGTTTCTCGGGATATTCGTGAGGATGTGTTGATTACTCAGAGAATTATTTGTGTCTATGTGTGCTTATGCACATCATTCTCTGGTGTCTGTGACCAGTAGGGAGACGCCTCTGATCTCAGTGGGGGAATCCGTGCTATGTACGTTAGCCTGATTCCTCATTGAGGGACCTGAGTGAAGTTTTATAGAGTTCAGCCTCAAGTAAGTAGATTAAAAAATAGTAAGCAAATGCTTTGGTCCATCTAAATAAACTGTGAACATCACACTTTTACAGAAACTACATAAACTGAGTTCATCTAAAAACAGTACGTTTGGCATTTTTGATACTGTATTTTTGCACTTGACTATGAAATTATCCAAAACCAGGTCCCAGTTACTAACCATCTTTCACTAGTGTATCTGTAGTTTTATTGGGCTTATTAGAAGTTTGTCCACAGTGAGCATGCAATATAGTCTTTGAGAATTGGGTTCATCTTATCCGCATACAACTTACCCAATTATGGGAGTAAAACAAGGAAGTATGTATATTTTTCCTCTCATTCTGAAATATCTCTTGATTCTTGAAATTCTGAAAATGTGTGTATGTAAATATATAGACATTTACTCTGAAAAGCTTTTCTTGTAAGAAATATTAACCAGCTTTAAAGGTAGAAGCATGGTAAAGAGGAAAATATATTTTGGATTCTGCATTTTATTTTGATTGAATGCAGACAACAACTACAAGTGCTAGATTTGTTTTAATGAAAAAGTTAAACTCATCGTATTAGCAAAAGTCATCTGCATGTAAATAGCGAGAGCCCTAACAAGCCTTTTCTTACTTAGGTCAGAGGCTCCTGCCAAAAACTTGTTTGCTTTGTTAGTTTGTTCAGTTATTAAACTTTGGGAGGGCTGCTACTGCTGGGATCCAATTAACACATTTTTGACTACATCTCCCGAATAATTGATGATAGCCTTAGAACATTTATTTCTGCTGTGCTTTTCTTAGTAAAATTGTAGTGATCTGGTGACCAGAATTAAATTGCTGAAAAATAACTTGGTCTAATTTATTCATTCAGCAAAATCCAGCTTAAAGGCGATGTTGCTATGACACCCACGACTAATTTCAAAAAATAAATAAAGTGTGTTTAATTTCAGGAAAAACATTGACACATCTCTTTGGGAATTCTGTAGATAAAATTGATTTTTCCCTTGTCCTTGTCTTTTTTTACATTTAGCAAGTTGCCTTAGCATTTAAACATAAACTGAAACATAAACTAGAGGTTTGACATATTTAAAGAGAAGGAAAAAGCAGTAAAAACACACACACACAAACTTTATAATGTAACAAGAGATCATCCGTAGAATAGCAAATATTTTAGCCATCATTTCTTTATCCAGCTTCTCATACTTTTTAGAAAGATGGAGCCGAACAGGGGCAAGTAGTTTCGTTTTGTGATTAGTCCCAAAATTTAAAAACAGGTTGCAAAATTGGGACAGTGACAAATCCTAATAGAAATTTTCCTAGTGCAGGTTCAGTTTCCCAAACTCTATAAGAATCTGTTTTCCGTGTCATGAGACAAAGGAATCCTTGGGTTGCTTTCGCCAAGGATTGATTTCTGCCTTCCGAGCACTATTTGGTAGCAGTAGAATATGCTACAGTAACAATTTTATGGTAAAGACAATCAGAAAAACTGAATGCTCCGTAAAATCATCAAAAGTTGCTTTCTAGGAGTATTTGAAGTTTCCTGCTGCCCAACAAAAGCAAGGATCCTACCTGACAGGGAGAGCGGTTTGTTCATGAGATGGCCCAGTGCTGCAGCCGCTTATGTTTATCATTATGCACCCACATTCTCGGGAAATTCCGCTTTCAAACTTTGCTGCTGCCGATGCTTTCTTCTATAGGGAAGAATTCTGAACTATAAAATTTGAGAAGCTTCAGCGTCTGTGGAAATCTGAGAGCATTGCCTTTTTCCCCCCTCTATTGAATACGAATTGTTTTAACAAAAGCATTGTAGCCATGGTACATTTTGAATTTCTGCACATTTACATATATGCACATAATATATCTGAAAAGAATCTTAACTTTAGATTTTGAACTTTTAAAGCCTCAGAACGGAACAGACTGACTGCTGCAAATAAGTTCGATGTTTCTTTGCAGGAAGTCTTAATGAAGAAATGACCTTTTTAGCTGCTGTTTCTCACCGTGCTGACAGGTGAAGGTGACACAGCAGCAAGACTGTATCCAGGACAAAGTGGGGAAGCGGAACCAAACCTTTCCTGGTTTACCTGGAAAACCAACGTGGTTTGGTTGGGGTGCCAGTTTTACCTTTGTGGTTGCTAATTTAGTTTTTATGAAAAGCAAAATGCGTTAATATTTATAAAGCAGTTAGTTCAGTCCCTGGGCCATAATGAACACTATGTACTTTCTTAAAAAGTGGTTTTAGAAAACATGAGAAATTGTAGGCATGAGTTATCACTTACTTTCACTTATTTTCTGATTTTAAAACAGTTAAATTTATAAAAGCCATCATTCTGAGAAATAAAAGCAATCTCTTAAATATAATAAATTGTTGATTTTAATGTTATATTTTGATTTTAAAATGTGTTCTACTTTAGTTTCACAGTTAATATATTGAGATTCATAGATAAGTTTTTATTAACATGTTTGTATCCTAATGACTATAGAATTTGAGCCATGAATCATTTCTGTGCACATTTTGATACCATACTCTAACTTTGTTTTAGGTAGCTAGACTGTATCCAGGGAAACCCATTTAGTTCAGAAATAATATTTCTCACTTCAGAAAATAAGCGTCCATTTTAAAAATGGAATTTGAATTTAAATGAAAATCACAATTTAGAATTCAGCTTCATTCTTTCACTAAAGAAATCATAGAAAACAAAAATTATATCAGATTGCCAGTAATTTGCATTCAAGAGGAAGAAATGGGTTGTTGTTTTCTCTAAGTCCTCCGATACTGAAGGCATTTTGGTGAAGTTAAGTAATAGACTTCTCAGCTTTAAATTTAGTCAAGGTTATGATTTTACAGAGAAGCTTTCCTGAAATAGCTTGGGACAGATTGTAATGTTTTTAGGTGTTATAGAAAGCTAGATAAAATTATATTACTCATATACTGTTTTAGTTGCACTGGTTCAACTGTGTTTTAAAAGTGAGCGACTTCAAATCAACAAGTGTTTTTTGAATGCATCTTGGTGCATACGGTCTTAGAAACATAAAATAAAAGTAGCTCTAATGCAGATTAGGGACTGTGCTATCTGAAGATTTAATTTTATAGGTCTCTGTTATATGGGAAATTGGTACAGCCTAATATGTCTTTCCAAGCTGTATTTTAAAAACATGATACAAACTATTTAAACCATTAGTTTAAATGAAAAATAATATTTTACATTAGTAAAAGTTGTATTCATTTAATTCAGTAATGAAATTAATTTGGAGTTGCTGGCGTAGTGCCTTCACAGGTTTCTGTGACTCATTTGCTTAAGGAAGTGTGATTCAAGACACCAGAATCATTTTTTTCTCATCTGCTAAAGCTCATGTTTTGGCTATGGGCAAGTTTTGATGGTAGATTTAAGTCAAATTTAAAACAAATATTCTCTGATAATATTGGGAGGCCAGGTGATGTCTAGCCTTACATAGATAAGACTAATCAACTTAAGTCTCTAAGTTCATTGACTTTCTAGCTATCAAGTTTACATCATTTGGTATATTCAGGGTTTTTTTCATATATTTTAGAATTTAACACTTGCACTGCTCATTATGACCTCTAACAACTAATTGAATTTAGAAGCAAAATCTCTGTTAATTTAACAGTTTAAGTAAATTAAGACGAAATGATATTGGAATTCAGGTTGAAAACTAAGCACATCCACAAATCATTTAAAGCTGTGTATTAATGTTTTTCTCCTAGAGAACAGATAACTCTATGATCTATGTCTTGTTTGGTGCTTATTACATTTAGAGCTTAATTTATCCCCCTCTTATCCCCTTCTTGGAAACAAAATATATTCTCATAGTTTAAATGGGTTATTGGTGGCATAGTAATGATTATGTGATATACTTGTGAACTTTTTGTTTGCAAAGTAATTTAAAAATCAATTTTCTGAGCCATTACTTTGAAATTAAGTCATGAACTGATGTTTCTCATTGTTCCAAGGAGGAACATAAAATCTTGATTTATCAGGTAATCCTATAGGCAATGTATGCCTATTTCGACTTGTGATGTTTTTCATTATAGTATCCTGCCTTTCTCACTTTCCATTAAATGTTTAGAAAAACAGTTTTTCATGAAAATTTAAGTAATTTAAACAGCCTTTAGTAGCTAGAAGAAATTAGGCACATATAAAAAAAACCTGAAGTTTTCTCATCTCACTTTTAACTTTTCTTCACAGCTTTCCAACTCAAGATGGTATGTGGTCTTACACAATAGTCTGTATCCAACTTTCTGTCATTAGAAGGGTTAGAAGAACTGAATAAAAATTATCCAAAATTGTTCCTAGAAAGAAATCCGAGCCTGGGATTGCCTTGAACTAAAAAGCAAAAACCAAATGGCTACTTTAAAAGTACATTAAATGATACAGAGTGGTCTTTATTCTTTACTCTGGTTTTCAAAGTATATATGCTTTGATTACATTCAATTAGGTTGGGCCTTTTTACTTGTAATCATCCAGTTGCTAACTGACAGCCTACTTTTCTATAGTAGCCCCGCTGGGAAATTATGTTCTTTTGGGGGAGGAGGGTAGATTTTTTAACCATTTCCGGAGCTCTTGACTTTCTTATCTAGCCACACATCTGTCATTCCAGCCCCAGGAACTGGCAATTTGTGTCCACATTCCCTGACTCCCACCAGGGGGCAGCACCGGACCCCTTCTTTCCTTGAAGCCTGATGTAGGCTGGTTCTCTCATAACCTCAGTGATTTCCACCCTCCATCCTCACACAGCACTTAGTTATTTTTGGTATTTTCTTACATTTTTTAAGGTTTAGTAGGTCTCTAATAAAGGGTAGCCGTTCAGGTACAGTGGTAAAGGAGATATTACTTCTCAGTGTTGACTGTTCTGTGTACACCAGAATCTTCTCTTCATTGATTATTTGATCTATCATTTCAAATACCTTGCGTTTATTATAACTTGGAAAATCTTAAGAGGAAAACAACAACCTAGCAATTACTGAGTACTATGATGTGTCAGGCTTGAAACTAGGTACTCTCCATATGCTACTGCACAATCTAGAGAGGCAGATGGGCCAAGTTAACAATAGAGTTACAAAACAACAGAATAATAGAATATTTTTCAATATCTAATTTGCTATTGAGTAAACAGACTCAGAGATATGAAATCGTAGGAAAACAAAGATTCCCTTCAAATAGAATTCCAAATTCCATGCTGTATCAATTATATTATACACCTTTGCCATAAAAACAGTGAGAAGATTTGTGGAGAGAGTGACTGAAGCCACAGTGTGGGATGCCTGAGACGGATTTCAGTGCTAGAACTTCTGTGACTTTGTGCCAGGAGATGTACTTATGGTTGATGTACTTAAAACTTTAATGGGGGGATGAGGTTAAGTGTTGAGAGATTTTGGGAGATCCCATGAAAGCCCTAATATATTCATATTTACATACACATACCATATAATCTGTATTACTTACAGTCACTAAAACACAGGACTGAATGCAGCACACTTAATTTTTAGAAACCTATTGCTAATTTTATTTTTCTTATAACAATAATGGTTCCAATTTCAGTGAATTTTTACTTGCTCTCTCTTACCTACTAAAAAATATGCAGGATCCCTCTCCTCTGCAATCTCAACAAGATACTTACAACTTTGTTTTGTTTTGTTACAGAAAATAGACAAAGAATTTATTTCATTCGTGTCTATGGTTTCTGTGATTTGGAATTGTTAGATTGTCTGCTTCCTTTTCTGGTTATAATATGCATAGCAACCCAGATGGCTAATCTGTAAACAATTCGAGTTATGCTGATTTAAATCATTTAGGATGGCCCAGGAGGTTGCTGATACCCGGGACCATCTGTTTGTTGCTCTGTGTGTGACTTTCAGGCTTAAGTGTGTGCTTTTCAAGCTCTTCCCATGTCTCAGCCTCTACCTTCCTTATGTATGCTTCTTAGACTGAATTGAATCCATTATGCCTCTCGAGGCTCTGTTCTAAAACCTCCCTCCCAGCCTGCTTTCTATTTTACCATCCTTCTTTACTCCTATTTTATTTGTTTATTTTTCTGGTTATTACTGTCCTCAGTAGTCACTTTGCAGAAGAGTGACCAGGAACGCGGGCTTTGCAGTCTAGTTGGAATCTTGCTTGGCTATGTATATAGCTATTTGATCTTGGACACGTCCTTTCACCTTGATTTCCTCATCTGTGAAGTGGAATATAGTACCTGCCTCATAGATTTGTTAGAGACAGAATATAAAATGTAATTCATTGAGTACCATTCCTGCTACATCACTAGAACTGTTTACTATTATTGACATTTTATTTTATTTTAAAGGTTTTTTTTTTTTTTTTGAGCTAGAGCACAAGCAGGGGAGGGGCAGAGGGAGAGGGAGAGGGAGAACCCCAAGCAGACTCATGCTCAGCACGGAGCCTCAGGCAGGGCTTGAACTCATGAACCCTGAGATCATGACCTGAGCCAAAACCAAGAGGCAGACGCTTAACTGACTGAGCCACCCGGGTACTCCTATTGTTAACATATTTTAGAAAGAAGATTCTCATAATGACAAGCATTCAGAAGTAAATTTTGAATACCGTATACTAGAATTCCACACGAGGGTCTGTTTCCCTGTAAGCACCTGACTACGTGTGTGGAAGCGCACACCACCACAAAACGTATGTAGCTGTAACTGGGCGATCGCTTCAGGGTTCACGTACATTCTTCACTGGACCAATGGTGGAACTTAGGACCAGTAATAGCTGGAGAAAAGTTTCTCTTGGCACCTGTCTGGGTGCTCTTCTGATGTCCCTGGTGACACGTTACGCTGTAACTGCCTTGCAACCTCATAGTCACATCTGTAATTGTCCCATGTAGACCGAGCTGATCCACATCCAAGCTCTTCAAGGAGAGGGACCAGAAACTGATGCTTCCCATGTTAGCCCCTGTGCCAGACGTGACCTGTAATTCTCACAACTCTGTGGGTTAGGTAATAATTTCTTCTTAATTTTATGTGGATTACTATTTTTAAATAAAAAAATCATCAGAGTTTTTATTTATTTATTTTTGAGAGGAGCATGTATGTGTGAATGGGAGAGGGGTTGAGAGAGGTGAGGAGAGAAAGAGAGAGAGAGAGAGAAGAGGGAGAGTCTTAAACAGGCTCCACGCCCAGCATGGAGCCCAATGTGGGGCTCCATCCCATGAACTGTGAGATATAAGGGGGCTGCTTAACCAACTGGTCCATCCAGGCACCCCCCAAAAACATCAGTTTTTTAAATACGAGTGTACATATGCAGTCAATGGACAAGAAGGATACTGTCTTAGAAATTCAGGGCACATGGTTACTATAATTATGGTCTCATAATATGGTATAAAATAGAGATATGATTTCTGGAGGATTAATCTGGTACATTGATCTACAAATCTGCTGATGAAGTTCAAATATTTTTTTGTAAGTGGATGTGTAAGTGTAGTTGCTGTATGAAAAAAACGGGTTGAACAAGGTTGCATAGAGCCACACATAAATCATTTGTGTCTGAACCCGTTCAGCAGGAAGTCACTCTGTGCAGCTGTTTGACCCAGACATCTTATTTCCAATCTCTTTAAAAGAAGTTTTAACACAAGTCCATGGAAGGAATAACTTAAATCTCTTTATACTTTAGTTAACAAAGCATTAAAATTTCAAACAGTTTCAGTTGGTTAGGGCCTGTCCTTATAAAAATTGAATCATAGTCCTCTGTTCTCTATCCTTCTATTATCTTCCATGATTTAAAAAATATATTTTACATATTTATATGTAGTACTTATAATCCTTTGATTCCACTTAAAGTACAGTAATTGTTTCCAAATTAAGGAAATGCTTCATATAAAGTTATAAAACTAACATAAAATAGTAACTTTTACTCACACAAAAGGGAGATTCTTTACTCTTGTATGTCGGTGTCATTTAATTACAAAAATAATGCTGGTTCATAAAAACCCAAACAATACATATAAAGTATGAAGTAGAGTCCTTTCTCACCTCTTTATCTCAGAGGGTGACCACCGGTTTTAGTTCAAGTGTGATCTTTCAGACCTTTATCTGTGCCCATCAGACACACAGATGTATCTTGTGAAGAGTGATTCAGACGTCTTGAAGATTAGGAGCATTGCTATTTGAAAAAATAAAAAGTTAGATGATGTTAGTCGTTATGTTAAAAGGAGTCATTTTCACAAATACTGGCAGACTGTTCTGTTGTAGCCCAGCTTTCCAAGTTTCAAAGAGTAGTATTTTATAGCAGGTGTAAAGTCAAGGGCATTTAGTGAAATGTTTTGCCTTCTTTGATTTTCTGTACTTTGCAGTTTGACCATGAATAGTTTATGAAGAGTACAGTATTCAGGGAAGATGGGAAAACAGCCCATTTTAACTCAGTTTTACAATTAAAATAATAAAACTGAGTTAATCCAACATCAACAATTTAAATCCCTTTAAAATTACTTGTCGCTATCAAGAAACAATCCTCTCTCTCCTGCCCTCCAGTGCCGACCCACCTTCTTTGGCTTTCTTCCCTCTTGCCTTCTTACCTCTCTCCCTTCCTTTCCCTCTTCCCCACTTCCCTCTGGCTGACCCACCACTGCGCCCCCTCTCATCGCTGCCACCACCACCATCACTCGTCTCTATGCCAGCTGACGTGCCCTGCTGCCCCCTGCACAGCACCATCCCTGCATTCCACAGGGTACTTGGGCGAGGGTGCCGAACATAGGCGAGAGGCACGCAGGGACAGACTAACAGGCAGCCAGGCAGTCCCCGAGAAGAAACATTCAGACAGAAGAAAATCTCCCTGCTCCCCTCCCTCCCCCCATTCCTTCCAAGTTCAGAAAAACTTGTTACCCCCACCTCCACAGTGATGCTGGGAAGGTGCGAGGGAGAAGTGGGAATGCCCCTTCCCAGTACCCCAAGAATGTCTGAGCCTTCAATGTTGAATTTTTTTTTATTAAAGTGTACTTTTATCTTACAAAATCAACCAATCCAATCTCTCTCTCTTTTAGCGTATTAGTAGTGCAATTTCTTATGTTACTCTTTAAGCCTCATATAGGTAGTGTTCTCAAGTTGTTAATGAAGATTTCCTGTGTGAGAAAAAAACTAGCATTTATTTGGTGTTTGATACCATGAACCGCAGTGGTTATGGGGGCAGCAGCGTGAGGTCTGTAAATGGCCAGTTGGATCTCCTTGATGCTAATTTGTTCTGTTCTCAGGCCCTTTCTGCCCTGATATGCTTGTCACTTGAAGAAATATTCACAGAGGATAGATATTGAACATGAGGTATCATGATTCCTTCATGTAAAACTTTCTGCTCAAATGAAAATGTTAAAATAATACAATAGTCAGCTATGGAACCAGCCCAAATGTCCACTGACCAATGAATGGGTAAAGAAGATGTGGTGTATATATATATATGTGTGTATATACATGTACATATATATATGGTGTAAAATATATTTTGAAAATCATATTTACACATACCCACACCCACCTGCAATAGAATATTGCTCAGCTATAAAAAGGAATGAAATCTTGTCATTTGCAATGATGTGGATGGAGCTAGAGAGTATTATGCTAAGTGAAATAAGTTAGAGGAAGACAAACACATGTGATTTCAGTCATATGTGGAAATTAAGAAACAAAGGAAAAGAGAGAGGCAAATTAAGGAACAGACTCTTAACAATAGAGAACAAACTGATGGTTACCGAGAGGGGCCAGTGGGTGGGGGATGGGTGAGGTAGATGAGGGGACTAAGGAGGGCACTTGTGATGGGCACCGCGTATTGTACAGCTGAAACTAATACTATACTGTATGTTAGCTGGAATTTAAATACAAATTTAAAAAAATAAAGCATTGTGTTAAGAAGCAAAACAATAAAATGCAGTTAAGTAAAATATGTAAGGAAAGGTGAACCTCAAATCGTTTGTAAAGGTAATGTAGAATGGAGATGTATAAAGAAAACTAAAAAACCTAAAGGGTTGTTGTTTTGTTTTGTTTTGTTTTGTTTTAGTGTAGTTGACACACGGTGCTACATCTGTTTCAGGTGTACAACTTAGTAATTTGACAAGTTTATACATCATCCTGTGTTCACCGCAAGTGTGGCTGCCACCTGTCCCATTACATCGCTGTTACAAATTCATCAACTGTGTTCCTAATGCTCTGCTTTTTATTCCCATGACTTATCTCATTCCTCCACTCCCCTGCCCTCTGGAAACATTCAGAAAACACCTAAGATTGAGGTAATAGCTGTGAATGGTAGCATAAATATTTTCAGAGGAATAGTTTAATCATGTATCTCTTCAGATTTTTTTAACTCCCCTCAAGTTTTGTTTTTAAGGATGAATTTGCCACCTGACTAGCTTTTCTTCCCTACAGGATTGTTCTGTGATTGAGGTTTTACATTTTTGAACCAGAGCTCTAGCCTCATGGAATTCATCATCTCTCAGGAGAGACAGATAATTGGGCAACTTGCGGATCTTGCTGAGGTCTGTTCTGGGAGAGCTCAGGGCAGAAGCCCCTCTCGTGTCAGTGGTGCAGGGTTGGGGCAATGCCACCAAGGAAGGCTTCCCAGCAGAGGCGACTTCTAACATGATACGTGAGAGATGAGCACACATCAGTCAGGCAATGAGTGATGGGCTTGGGCAGTGAATTGGGCAGGGGACCATCAGCATCTACAAAAGCCTCGCCATGAGAGAATCCAGACACCATTAAGTAACGGGTAAGAAGTTCAGTCGAACTGTGTAGAGTAATTGCAAATATATATTATGAAAGTAATACATGTCCATTGTATACACAACTTGAAAAATACAGGAAACAAAGAACCCATACACCATCACTAATTTCCAGCTGCAGAGTGTCCTGTGAACATTTTGCTATGATTTTGTCATGCCTTACACTTGTATTTGTAGGACATGTTTGGTATAATCGCAATTAGATTTAAACAATAGATATATATGTAGGCATAAATGCAAATGCATGTATGAAAACATTTTAAGTAAAATTGGGATCATGACAAACATGCTGTTTTTTACTTTATTTTTTCACTTTTTTTCCATTAAAAAGTACTTAGTTATTTTAATGCCCTTGGATAGAACTATATTCTAAGTGGAAATATTTCATCTCTGTGAATAAAAGAGAATATTCTGGAAGCTAACTGTCTGTATCCTTCTCTGCAGGAAGAATGTTTCCTGAACCTCGAGGCTCCTATATCAAGAGTATGTGGGTATGACACCCCGTTTCCTCACATTTTCGAGCCATTCTACATCCCAGACAAATGGAAATGTTATGATGCCCTTCGAAAAATGATCAACTATTGACCATACTGGTAAGTCTGCCCTGCATTTTGAGAAAGCCCAGCATATGTCACGCCCATGAGTATACTAATCACCAATGTGTTGGTAATATCCAGAACAAAATGTAGATTTTGAGAAAAAAATTTAAATTCACAGCGGTATATTTACATTAAACAGAAACACATCAAGTATATGTATCAAGTATATGTCTGATATCTATAAAACAGATGGGTGCACACATTAACACTGAGTAATCGATGAAGAGGGAGATGCTCCGTGCCATGGTTTGATTGCAAGTATACCTTATTCCACTGTTACAACTTTACCCTCACCTCTGTGTATTTTTATCAGCTATTTAAACTGTTCATGAATAGGGTTAATTTCTGTTATTAAAAGTGGTCCTTCAAAGCACCATTAATTTGGACTCCAGTGAACTAAACTATATGATGATCCATAACATGAAATTTTCATTTATGTCCAAAAAATAGGTTTGTTGAGCGGCAAACCTATTTATTGTGTATAGGGAAGTTTTTACTTAAAAAAAAAAAAAAGGATCCGGCACCATCACCATTTCCAGATTCCTTTTTGGCACGTGAATGTTTTGGCTTTTTTAAAGTTTATTTATTTATTTTGAGAGAGGGGGTGAGGGGGGTAGAAAGAGAGGGAAAGAAAGAGAATCCCAAGCAAGCTCTGCACTGTCAGCACAGAGCCCGACATGGTGCTTGAACCCACGAACTGTTAGATCATGACCTGAGCCAAAATCAAGAGTCTGACACTTAACCAGCTGAGCCACCCAGGCGCCCTCAAGTGAATGTTTTCAAATTGTGGATAATAAATGATATATATTCATTATGATTTTCCATGTCATGCTTATCTACCCCTTCGGCAGTATTATTCTAGCAAAAAAGAATACTGTTAAAAATTGTTTCATTTTCAGGGCTTTAATATAAAAGTTGCTATCACTTACACACTGCTTTATTTTATCTTGGCATTTTTGAAATGCATAGATAGGACTCAATTTTACACTTAATATTTGAATATTAACATGTGATATTTATATTTTAATATTGAGATTGTCCAAAAACATAGTAATCGTAATACATTTTGAAGAACTGCCATCTTTCTAAGCAAAAGGGAGAACCGTCTATGTAGTGACGTAAGCCCATACTTCTTCAGGATAAGGAATTCTGTAATTCTTGAGTTCTGTGTATGAGGAGTAAACCAAGACCATCTAAAAGCAGAGGATACCTTTAAATTTGTACAGAGAGAGAAAATACCGCCCCCCATCTGCCACTGTGATCCCTACCGTTTTTGCAGTCCTATTTTGACAGTATTGCGGATGTAAGTCTGTCCCTCAGTCCACATCTCCCTGGTGTTCCTTCAGACAGTAGTAGATTCTGTGTCTCTGCTGTCCTCTTACTGTCTGGGAAAGCACCTGGCTTCCACCATAAGTCACACCTGTGGCTCAGTAGCGGAGGGCCGTCTTTGTTGTCTGACCTGTTCCAGCCATGGCCTATCGGTAATGCAGAATCAGGTCATAATAGTAACGTGTGCCCATCGTACGTAGGTGCTGGCTTACATTTGAATATGTATTTCTTTTTAAACATAAAAAAATATTTAAGCCTATCATGAAAACATGACAAAAGAAGAGATTGTTTTCTGTGCTTAAAGCTAAATATGGCATTGAGGAAAATAGTCATGCAATTAAGAAATCTATGTTTAGTTCATGGTGACCAGAATGTCTATAACTGTTATTGAATTTCTTTTACAGAAAAACTGGAAGATTGTGACTAGATATGGAAATATTTTTCTAAACATTTTTTTTTATTTCCTCAGACTTCTCTCTTCCTGAAAAGAGTTTTAATGAACTGAATCACCTTGGATATTGCCTGAAAATTTTAAATTAGTTATTGTATTAACACATACAAGTTGATGATTTCCACTGAGAGTGTCTCAGATTAACTTTTTTAAATGTTCCCCTTGGTATCTTATAAATTCCATTTAAATACATCTGTAAATATTGGGTGTGGGATGATATTCAATAAAGCAAAACCAGATTGTCCTCAGGTCATGTGTCTTTCTTCTTCTTTTTTTTTTTCATTAGTTAAAAGAATTTTAGTCAGAGTAATAGATTAAGTTGTTGATTAAATCTGAAAGTGAAATGTTTAGAAATGCTGATTTCCAACTTCATTATATTTAGTATAGTTCTTTATGGTTAAGATGGTTGTATGTATGAAACTTCTGGAATATTTTTCCTCATCTTTCTCTCTTGTCTCAGTAAGATCCACTAATGGACATACTCACTTTTTCTCCAGAGCCTGATGGGGCAGGAACATCCTTACTGCCTCTCTTCCCAACTGTGGGAGCTGGACAGCATGAGCCTTTTTTTGTTATAAAATTGCTAAGCTTTTGATAGAGTTGTATTTTTGTTGCCATGATGTTGCAAAGCAAATATCTTTTTCCATGCCCTTTCTATTATTATGTAGATGAAAAGCAAAACAACATGAGTAACAACAAATGCTCTGGCAGAAGGAAAGCTCTGTGTTGGGGCTGGTGCCAGGGCCCCTCATCTCTCACTCTGCCCTTCCTCATAGCTGCAGACAGGCCTGAACAGCCTCAGGAGTCCCTTAGCCAAACGCTCCGTCTCTGGGGACCCGGCCCTCACAGGTGGTGCCATTAGGGCTGGCACCCCTTCTGTAGATTCCAGAAGAGTCTGTTCTCACCAGTTCTAGCAGAAAGATCCACCTCCCTAAAAATTAGAGAAATGGGGTCATACAGCATTTCCCTTTCTCTATAAAGATAATGGATATTTTCTTAGGATTATAAATGTTTATTTTAAAACTACGATTTAAAAAGTTTTGTTCTGTTCATTTTTATCAGATATATTTGGAGGATACAGAAATCTAAAGTGGTATTTGTAGATAGCCAGAAACTTGGAGGTAAATTAAAGGCACTTTATTTATCACAGATTCTATATAACAATGGCTGAAATAAAGAACCAAAGCACTTGTTAGGGGTGAAATAAAGCCCTGTGCATGGTTTAAAATAGAAACACCTGTATATTCTAGAATGGGAAAAGATGTACTTGTCAGCAACAAGTTTGGAAGACATTTAGTGAATCCAGTTTGGCTTATGATACAGGACATTCTGAGTTTAAGATGCCAAAACTCAATATGGACCTTGGCTTTGTCTTCGCCGTCCTCCAAAGTCATGAGGCATCTTGTAGGAGATTCCTCACTCACATGGCCAACCTAGCAAAGCGGGAAATATGCGGTAGTCAAGCACATGGTGGCCTATAACGGGTTCTCTTCAAACATGTTTGTTTTAGATGTACTAGGTTTTTTAGTTGATATTACTTACGATTTTAGTTAAAGTTACCTATTTTAAGTTATTTGCCATGGTATCTTTTCAATACTATTTCTTCTATTCATCTGGTCTTGTAAGAATTTTCCCTTAGCCATTTTAATTTTATTGTCTGTTACTCTGTTTTGAAATAGCAAGTTTGAAGGCATTTCCCCTTCGAGTTAGCCCTGCAGTCCCCACCACTAAACACCCTTTTCCCTCCCAAGTAAATGGCTTACAATTAATATTAAACTCGGTCTGTGGCACGGGATATACATATATATCTAAATAATTGTCTTTACCTGAAGCAAATGCTCCACATTGTGCAAAGGAAAACAGTGAAATGAGACACCCAGGAGGTGTTACATGAACACCAAGTTCCGAGTCCCCAGGACTCCCAGCTCAGCACAGGAAAGCCACACTCTCGGGGACAACATGGATATATAAGTGAAGGTTATCTTCTACATGTCAAACTTCCAGTTCCTTTAGGAAAAAAACATGATTAACATCCACATTCTATACAACTGATAGAATTAACCAAGTTATGTGAATAGACTTGTGTATGTTAGAAAAAAATAGAGGTGGCACAAGATCGAGAAGATGACCTCAGTTCAACCCCTTAGGTTAAAATCACATAATCTAGAAAGTCTGAGTAAGAATAATGAGAAGACATCCCATAGAGGGTCCACATTTGGTTTAGTGAAATCCCTTTCCCATCAGCTTGCCTGTGGTGGACATGTGTGGTTTCCAGCTGCCAGGCATCCCTACCCCCACCTTCTAGTCACAGCTCTGATGCTTGTTTTGAGAACACTGGCTGAGAACTCCCGCCCCACTGCATGTGGCTCTCAGGGGGCTGCCAACCCCAGTGCCATTCAGCACTAGCCTCAGAGATGGCCCTGACCCAGCCCCGTCAGATGCCTCAGAATGGAAAGTTGGGTTACCCGTGCAGAAACAAAACTTGGCCTCAGCCTTGTCCATGACACTAAATCCTGAAAGATTGACAACTCCCAAACTTGTACCCATTCCAAGTATACCTGGGGATATATCTACCTGACGGGGGTTGACCAGCTAAGCACATGGTGCTGCCTTTAGCAGAAATGCTTGGCTGAGGAGTGAGAAGCGTGACCCCAAAGCCATCCTTTCAGAATTTCCAGAGAGACGTGAGGTTTGGAGACTCTGATACACTCCCCAAGGCCATCGAGTTTGGAAAGAAATAGAAAATGTTCATACATGGGCAAAGATTTAGAAACCCTGATACCCGATACCCCCCTGAACATCATAATTAAAGATATTTGCCAGGAAAATGAGAAAATAAGAACAAGAATGGGGAAATCATAGCTGGAAGAGACTGGAAGTAAGAATGAAAACAAGTTAAATAAAAAGATCTATATCTAAAACAATTGTCTTAACTACACTTTATATGAAACAAATGTTCCATATTGTAAAAATAAGAAAATGGTGGTGATAATAAATGTGACTTAAATTGACAAAAATTAGAATAGTAGATTTGCCAAGAGGAATTCAGAAGTACCAAATACTTCAGTTTCAGTAAAGAGGAGTAGAACTTTATTATTCTCTTGTTAGTCTTGAAAGTTTAATATTGGTTCTTTTTTTAAATTGAAGCCTTACTACATTTTATTTTATTTTTTTTGAATCCCTGTATCTTTATTTTTTTGAATATAACACAATTTATTTTTTTAACATATGCAATTATTTTCCATCATTTACGATACAGTAGTTACAATGACACTCCAAACAGAAAAGCAAAGTAAAAAATCAAAACCCCAACTTCTATTTCATGTAATTAGACTTATACAGAAATTAGAAGGTTAAGTAACAACTAGTTAATCACCTAATTTCACAGCTATCTGAAGTGGCGATCGTTATATAGCAGCTTATCTATGATACATTCAAGATAAATGATACAATTGATTACTTGCCCATAAGCTAAAACACAGCCTGCATAATACCTTTCCTTAAATTCCACCTCTATACTACAAAATACTTGAGGTCGATGCAAAAAAGTAGCTACCTTTTATATAGGAAATGGATGATTAAGTCGTTGGTGCTGTAAAAGCAACTTCATTTAAACATAACCACCACCACCACCAAAAAAAGAAGAGAAAAAAAAAAAGTAACGAAAATAATAAGGGAAAAACCCAAGACACACTTCCTAGGGGAAAAAAAATCCAGCATGTAATTTCTGTCCCTGACAGAATGTATTAAGTAAGCAAACACCACCAACAAGCAAAACAAGTACTACAATGTAAAAATATTAAAAAAAAAAAGAAAACCCTCTCACATGCATAAATGAAAAATGCTCCAAAACTTAAATTAATCATGAATAGGATTAAAAGCAGCATGTGTGTGTTTCATATCATTGTACAAACCATCTATACTTTACTTATTAATTCCACAAACATATAGTGGATACTTGTTATGGGTCAGGTACTGGGCTAAATTCTAAGACACAAAATTAATGAAGAAACATCTTCAGCAAAGAAAATGGAAAAAAATGTTTAAAGAACAAGGAAAGAAAAGTAGGAAAAAGCAAGGTCAAGCATAACAATTATGACAATAAATATAATAGGGTAAATTCCTAGTTAAAAAAAGAAAGAACATTGAGTGGCTTAAGAAACAAAATCCAGCTAAAAGGTATAACCTAGGAAGGATCTTGAAATAAGTTGACCTAGACAGGTTAAAATTTGAAAATGAACAAGTAAAAGACAAAAATAAGTATGAAGAAAACAAATGTGGGAGAATTCATATGAGACAAAATAAAAGACAAGGGGAGAAAAGTATGCAGTCAATAGTAACAAAAAGAACATATCTCAGGGAAGATATAACAGTTCAATTATTCTTTTTTTTTTTTTTAAGTTTATTTTTGAGAGAGAGAGTAAGAGCACGCAAGCGTGAGCAGGGGAGGGGCGGAAAGAGAGGGGGACAGAGGATCTGAAGCTGGTTCTGCACTAACAGCATAGAACCCAATGTGGGGCTCAAACTCGTGAACCTTGAGATCATGACCTGACTCAAACTCGGACCCTTAACTGAGTGAGCTACCCAGGTCCCCCAAATTATTTGTTCTGAGGGGGTAGTATAAAAATGTAAACGAAACTTATAAATAGGAAGATATGGACAGAACAGTCATAGAAGACAACTTGTCATCACCCTGTAGATTTGACAGATGATGTAGACAGGAACAAGTAATAGAATGGAGTCAATAGAAATAGATTTTAAACTCTGTCCCTGTAAACAGAGACTATATCACCTTTTAAAGCATACATAGCATTTAAAAAAATTGATCAACTACTAAGATGCACAGAAAAATAACACGATTCCCCCCCCCAAAAAGTATTAAAAAACACTATGTTTTTTTCTGTATCCCAAAGTAATAACAAATATTTCCAACTACATAGAATAAAAACATAACCAGCTAAGTTAACTATGGAACTAAGGAGGAAATGTAAAACAATTACAAAATTTTGAGAACTTAATATCACTGATTTGCTTCAGCCAAGATTTTACTCAGAGGTCAATTCATTGACTTTAAATCTTTTTAAGAGAAAAGTAGAAATTCAAGATTGCAAGAATAAAGGAGGAAGAAGCTCAAGAATAATTAGAAAATAGAATAAAAGAAAATATAAAGTAAATAAAACAGAAAGTTCCAAATGAGAAAAATAAAACTATAATGTCAAAATTATTTTTTCATCAAAATGGAAGTTTTCTTTTATTTTTTAATGTCTGTACCATGTGAGGGAATATTATATTACATCTGTTTCTTTGTAATTATATTTTGTAGGATTTTTTTACCTCAGTGTCCAGGGTTCCATCTCTCACCCTTTGAAAAAGGAAGAGGAGAACACAGAATAAATTGAACAGCAGGCAGAAGTTTATTAGAGTATAAGATTAGTAAGAACAGTAGGAATAACTGGGGTGTGACTTCAGATCAGGCCATGATCTTGCGCTTAGTGAGTTTAAGCCCCACTTTGGGCTCTGTGCTGACAGCTCAGAGCCTGGAGCCTGCTTCGGATTCTCTGTCTCCCTCTCTCTCTCTTCCCTTCCCCTGCTCGTGCTCTGTCTCTCTCTCGAAAATAAAAATACACATTAAAAAAAAAAGTAAGAATTGTCTGAAAACTCTCTTTACAGAGAGGGATCATTTGAAAGTGAATGCTTAGGACCATAGGCAAGGGGCTTTGTTTTATAGAGTTTTGCTCGGCCCCTTTCCTTGCCCCTTGTTTCTTCTCAGGTCCTACCCTTATGGGCTAGGTAACTCTAAATGCCTAGTCATTCCTTTCTGATTTGCTCATTTCCATTGTATGAGAGGTGGTCTATGGGCATACCATTCCCTATGGGTCATATGTATTAGGGTCTACTACTTATTTTTAGCTAGGTCAAATTCCTGAGGGGACCCTGAAAGGGAGTAGGTGGTGTCTGCTATATTCTTAAGAGGAACCATAAGCCCGAGGGAGTTTGTTGGTGATCAGAGGTGCCCAGCATTGTCCCAAAATGTATGTTTTTCCCCAGCCAGAGACCTTCAAGTCCTAGCCTCTCCCTTCCTGCCTACTGAATCTTATCTTTTCCTATCATAATATCAGCGAATAAAGGCCACATAATGGCCATGCCTACAACGGCTAATACTGTCAAGGTCCTTTGTTTGATGGGAGGAAATTATTTAGTATAACCTAATCATTTACCCATAGTATTGATAAGTAAAATATCTTTGTTTTTAGGATATTTTATTCCATCACTTTAGGAAAATCGTTTCTAAAGTCTTATTTCGCTAAAAGTCCTTCAGTTTCTTGCCGAAGCCTAGCTGGCTACCATAAATATTTTATTTACTATAAATATCAGAAGATACAGTGATTGAAGAGTTAGAATAATTATTGCTGAAATGTTTTCTGGGTCATTTAAAACATCTACCTACTTATTATACTGGGAATTTCCCCCTCTCTATTTACAATGTTTTACTGATTCCACGGAGGCAGGAGGTTTTGGTCTGTTTGTTTACTAGCAATTCTGCAGAGCCTAGAATAGTGTCTAAACTAAAGAGGTGCTCAGTATGTTGCTGAGCAAACAAATGAAGGGAAATGCAGGCCAATACTTGAATTAGACCTTGTCCCTGAAAAGCACTTAGGTAGAGAGGCCTCTTTAGGAATGTAGACATTTAAAGTGATAAAGATACATATTTTTTAATGTTTATTTTTGAGAGAGAGAGAGAGAGAGAGACAGAGACAGAGAAAGAGCACACACAAGTAGGGGAGGGGCAGAGAGACACACACACAGAATCCGAAGCAGGCTTCAGGCTCTGAGCTGTCAGTGCAGAGCCTGACTCAGGGCTTGAGCCCATGAACTACAAGATCATGACCTGAGCCAAAGTCAGTTGCCCAACCAACTGCACCATCCAGCTTCCCCTTAAAAGTGACATTTTAATAGCATTTGATATTTTATACCAGTTGATACTCTGTACCACCAGAGGCCTGGGGTTGTATTTAATTTCTTAAGGAATTTCAGGAACAGTACCAGTTCTTCATATAGGACTAGACCTCAAGGGTCCCAAAAAGATGAGCATTGTTTCTATATTTTTAGGCCTGTTTCTTCATACAGATTTCAAAACCATGTATTTTTAAATGACTCAATGACAGTATTGTACATTAAACTGTGTATTCAAATGGACAAAACAGAAAGGAATTCTCATTCAAAACTCTTAATTTGGGAGCAACGATATTGTCGATAAATTTTCTTTATTTTCTTAATTTCTATTCTCAGAGTCACAAATCAAAGGTCATCCTGGCTCAGGGTTATCCTCCCAGTGGCCCTGTCTATGCTTTCATCCCCATCGTTGTGGTTGGGAGAGTCTTTAGACTTGGGGCCGGGTCATGGTAGGACACCATTTCATTGGCCACAATGGCTGGTTGTGGGATGGAAGGTGGCCAAAATTGGGCCAATCAGAGCCCTTCTTCAGGATTTTTCAAACAAATCGATCTGGACAGATGTTATTCTGGAGGGACCCGTGGCTACTATACTATCTGTATCTGAAAAAGAACAGGATCCTGTACCGAGGACAGCCGCAGCCCAAGGTGGCCAGATTTCAGTCGTGGCCAGATTTCAGTCTTCGGAGTCAGTCACCCCTAAGGCCAGCTCCACTTCTGCCATGTGCAACCTCATGGTTCCCTTCTTCCTTTCGTTCTATGGGGGATTACCCCAGGATCTTTCCAATAAACTATCTCTTTGTTCTAAGCTGAATTTTGGTTGCTTGCAACCAAAAACATTCTAATCCAATCATTCTAAATGCTTTGAAATGCATTCAATTTGACAGAAGAAAGCCCAGGTGCTTTTAATAAAATACACTTGGCGAAAACCCTCGACCTTTGGGACTGGCATAGGTATTGTTCTTGATATTTTTTCTTATTTACAACATGCAAATTAGCTGCAAATACTGTTGTATTAATGTCAAATATCTTAGCCATAAAATAAATTCAGGCTTTCAGCCTACAAAAGTTGAATGCCAGCAACCTTCCCTTAGGCCGGGAAAATGAGCAGCTCCATAGCATCTGTCTTTTAGAAGATGTACTCTTTGGGGCTTATTCATATAAAATTCTTTACTGCTGTTATGAGACCTTAGAATCATTGTTAAACTTACCCCTGTGGCTGAAAAACAGCCCTTGGGAATTTTCTTTTTCAAAGAAATTTAAAATGCCTATTGTCAGTCCAATAGCAGAATTTTTTTTGAGAACACTTTGTGCAAATTTCTTATATTTACCTTCCTCTGTTGAATCATATGTTTGCTTTCACCCTCTATCTTTTATGTAAAATACTTCAGCGGTTAGAGAACAATGTATAGATGTCCCTGTGCCTCACATCTAACATAAAAATTGTGAAGTACAATTCACCTTCCCTAGGCTACCCTAACCCAGAGGAGAACTTAACGCCCTATTAACGGTAACGAGAAGTGTTGTTTAAAACACTTTGGTGCCAACTGCTAGACAACCTCACAAAGGTTTCTCTATTTAGGGGAATTGCTGGAGGGTTGCTTTGCAAGTCATTTGAACAACCTCGCGCAGGCCGTGCTTCTCCGGCTCTGGCTCCAGCTCCCTACAGAAGTATCTGCTGCTAGCTGCTATGGAAGGCTCCTCCGGGCTGCTACCGCCTCAGGGGTCGCCTACAGCTGGCCCTCAACTCACTGCCCTGAATCTCCCTTCAAACCCCCACAGAGACCGTGTGTAGGTGTGGGTGCTATTGATGCTATTCCTCACTGGGGCCCTGCAGTGGTGATGGTGCTGTGTTCTCCCTGGAAGCAGGAAAAGTCTCTCCTCTCCCATTGAGATACACGGATCCCAAGAGAGTGTGGCCATGTGCCCCCAGTCTCTCATGGATATTTGGTGAAAGAGATCAATTATCCTTAGAACCTCCGTCTCTTCCTGGGGCTCAAGCACTGTCCCTGGTCTACGTCTGGTTCCCGAGCTCCCTCTTCTCGGAGAATAGGCTGCTCTATTTCTCAGTACACAGACCGTCAGTCCTGCAGACCAGTCTAGATCCTGGAGCAAGCACACTTCAGTCCTAACTTAGTTTACTCTTCTGAGGAAAGACCTCATGTCTATAAGATTTATTTGATGTTCTGTGCACAGTAACAATTTTCATATAGATTATGGGGAAATTGCCTAGGAAAAAAAAGGAGCCACAAGTGGTTTGTGATTTATGATACATCTGTATGATTAGATACAATGTAGAATTTGCAAGTAATGATTATGAAAATTATGTAGCAACATGGAAACATGCTCATTATATACTTTTAAGTGGAAAAATCAGGATACAAAATTATATGTGTATTATAATTATAAGTATTATTACTTCTGATTTTTTTACATAGGAATAGAGAACATAAGCAGTGTTAAAATGAGGACCGTGAATTATATCATGATAAGAGGGAATTTCTTTTTTAGCATATTTACTGCAAAAAAATAAAATACTGAATATATACTTTACTCGGTTTAGCAAGTATTAAGCATCGTGTAACTGTCTTATTCTTTAAAACATGGTCCCTAAGCATCAGTTCTAAAGAATCTTTTTGTCCATCTGCCAGAACCTGAAATAAAACGTTGTATTTTTTTCCCGCCATCCCTCCTTCTCTCTCTGTCTCTCCCTCTCTGTCTCTCTCTCTCTGTCTCTCTGTCTCTCTCTTTCACACACACACACACACACACACACACACATCTACAAATGATTTGTTAGGTAAACTGTAGGGAAAGTTAAAAAAGAAATAATCTACAGTACTATACTAATGCCTTGTAAAGTTTTTTTTTTTTTAAGTTTATTTATTCATTTTGAGAGAGAAGAGAGCAAGTGCAGGGAAGGGGCAGACAGAGAGGGATACAGAGAATCCTAAGCAGGTTCCACACTGTCAGTGCTGAGCCCAAAGTGGGGCTCGAACTCAAAAACTGTGAGATCTTGACCACGGATTGAGCCACCCAGGTGTCCTGCCTTTGTAAAGTTTTGACCTTTTTATTAAGATGTATAAGAGTTTTGTTAGGGTCACAGCAGAAAAAAGATGTCACATTCATAGGTTTTAACTGAATAGGGTTTTATATTAAAGGAACTATTTACAAAGGTCTGAGCAGATATCAGGAACTGGGAAGGAAGAGGGAAGCATGTAGGAACTGACAACTCTTGAGAAGTCATTACCAAGGTGGAAGGAATGGCTGAGATCCTAGTGAGACCTACAGCCAGGGAGGGGGGTCTGCCTGACTAGAACAAGAGAGGTGACCATAAAGAAACAGAATGGCTACTCACAGAACAGCACAGGGAGAGAGAAGAATACATATCCTGGTCTCTCCTACCTCCTGATGGCCTACCAGTGTTTCGCATCTGCCGAACCCAATCGCAGGTCAATAGGGCCAGGTAGGCTGGTGATGCATTCACTGGAACTCAGCCGTTCTGGAAACAGAGCAGGACAAAAAGGGTAGAGAATGGATTTAGAGAAGCGGATGGATAATAACTGGCACAAGGAACCCGCAACTATGCCTTGTCATAGACAGGTACATTACCTGTTTCACTACAACGTTATTGTTTTTTTGTTTTAAATAACATATTGTCACATTAGCTAACACAGTGTCGTCTTGGATTCAGGAGTAGATACCTGTGATTCATCATCTACATACAACACCCAGTGCTCATCCCAACAAGTGCCCGCCCTTAGCACCCATCACCCATTTCCTGCTCCCCTAATCGTCTCCATCAACCCTCAGTTATTATCTGTATTTAAGAGTCTTTTATGGTTTTCCTCCTTCTCTCTTTATACTTATTTTTCCTTTTCTACCCCTATGATCTTGTGTTAAGTTTCTCAAATTCCACATATGAGTGAAAACATATGATATCTGTCTTTCTCTGACTGAGTTATTTCACTTAGCATAATACCCTCCAGTTCCATCCATGTTGTTGCAAATGGCAAGATTCCATTCTTTTTCATAGCTGAATAGTATCCCATTATATATATATAAACCACATCTTCTTTATCCAATCATCAGTTGATGAACATTTGGGCTCTTTCCAAAATTTGGCTATTGTTGACACTGCTGCTATAAACATTGGGGTACATGTGCCCCTACAAATCAGCACTCCTGTATCTTTTGGATAAATTCTTAGTAGTGCTATTGCTGGGTCATAGGGGAGTTCTACTGTTAATTTTTTGAGGAACCTCCACACTGTTTTCCAGAGTGTCTGCATCAGTTTGCCTTCCCACCAACAGTGCAAGAACATCTTCATTTCTCCACATCCTCGCCAACATCTGTTGTTTCCTGAGTTGTTCATTTTAGCCAGTCTGACCAGTGTGAAGTAGTATCTCAATGCAGTTTTAATTTGTATTTGCCTGATGATGAGCAATGTTGAGAATCTTTTCATGGGACTGTTTGCCATCTGGATGTCTTCTTTGGAAAAGTGTCTATTCATGTCTTCTACCCATTTCTTTACTGGATTATTTGGTTTTTGGGTATTGAGTTTGTTAAATTCTTTATAGATTTTTGATACTAACCCTTTATCTGATATGTCATTTGCAAATATCCTTCCCCCATTCCTTTGGTTGCCTTTTAGTAGCATTGATTGTTTCCTTTTCTATGCAGAAGCTTTTTATCTTGATGAGGTTCCAATAGTTCATGTTTGCTTTTGTTTCCCTTGCTTCTGGAAACATGTCTAGTAAGAAGTTGCTGTGGCCAAGGTAAAGAGATTGTTTTCTGTTTTCTCCTTGAGAATTTTGATGGTTTCCTGTCTCACATTTAGGTCTTTCATCCATTTTGAGTTTGTTTTTGTGTATGGTGTAAGAAAGTGGTGCTGTTTCATTCTTCTGCATGTTGTGCAGTTCTCCCAGCACCATTTGCTAAAGAGACTGTCTTTTTTCCATTGGATACTCTTTCCTGCTTTGTCAAAGATTAATTGGCCATAAAATTGTTGGTCCAATTCTGGGTTCTCTATTTCATTCCATTGGTCTATTTGTGCCAGTACCACACTGTCTTGATTATTACAGCTTCGTAGTACAGGCTAAAGTCTGGGGTTGTGATGCCTCCCGCTTTGGTTTTCATTTTCAACATTACTTTGGCTATCTGGGGTCTTTTGTGGTTCCATGCACATTTTAGGATTATTTGTTCTAGCTCTGAGAAGAATGCTGGTGTTATTTTGATTAGGATTGCATTGAATGTGTAGATTGCTTTGGGTAGTATCAACACTTTAACAATATTTGTTCTTCCAAACTATGAGCATAAAATGGTTTTCCATTTTTTGTGTCTTCTTCAATTTCCTTCATAAGTTTTCCATAGTTTTTGGCTTATAGATCTTCTAAATCTTTATTAAGTTTATTCCTTGCTATTTTTTGGTTCTGGGTCCAATTGTAAATGGGATCTATTCCTTATTTCTTTCTGTTGCTTCACTATTGGTGTATAGAAATGCAACCAATTTCTTTACATTGATTTTATATCCTACAACCTTGCTGAATTCATGTATCAGTTCTAGCAGTTTTCTGGTAGAGTCTTTCAGGTTTTCCATGTAGAGTATCAGGTCATCTGTGAAAAGTGAAAGTTTGGCTTCTTCTTTGTCAATCTGGATGCCTTTTATTTCATTTTGTTGTCTGATTGCTGAGACTGAGACACCCAACATTATGGTAAACAACAGTGGTGAGAGTGGACATCCTTGTCATGTCACTGATCCCTGATCTCTGGGGCAAAGCTCTGTTTTTCACCATTGAGGATGATATTAGTTCATATCATGAGACTTTCATATATGGCTTTATGATGTTAAGGTATGTTCCTCCTATACCAACTTTTATTAAGAATGGATGCTGTATTTTGTCAAATACTTCTTCTGCAACTATTGACAGGATCATATAGTTCTTTTCCTTTCTTCTGTTAATGTGATGTAACACATTGATTGATTTGCAGATAGAGAATCAGCCCTGCAGCCCAGGAATGAATCCCACTTGATCATGGTAAATAATTCTTTTAATATACTAGTGAATATCTTGTTGAGAAATTCTGCATCCATGTTCATCAGGGATATTGAGCCGTAATTCTTTTTAGTGGGGCCTTTGGTTTGGGAAGCAAGGTAGTGCCAGTTCATAGAATGAGTCTGGAAGCTTTCCTTCTATTTCTGTTTTTTTGGAACAGCCTGAGAAGAATAGGTATTAACTCTGCTTTAAATGGCTGGTAGAATTCCTCTGGGAAGCCAGCTGGCCCAGGACTCTTATTTCTTGGGAGATCTTTGATAACTGATTTAATTTCTTGCTGGCTGTGGGTCTGTTAAAATTTTCTATTTCTTCCCGTTGAGTTTTGATAGTGTGTGGGTGTCTAGGAATTTGTCCACTTCTTCCAGACTGTCCAGTTTGTTGGCATATAATTTTTCATAGTATTCTCTAATAATTGTTTGTATTTCTGTGATGTTGGTTGTGATCTCTCCTCTTTCATTCTTGATTTTATCTATGTGAGTTCTCTTTTCTTTTTGAGAAGTCTGGCTAGGGGTTTATCAATTTTGTTTATTCTTTCAAAAAACCAACTCTTAGATTCATTTATCTGTTCTAGTCTTCTTTTGGATTCTATATTGTTTATTTCTGCTCTAACCTTTATTACTTCTCTTCTTCTTCTGGCTTTGGGGTTTCTTTGCTGCTCTGCTTCTAGTTTCTGTAGGTGTGAGGTTAGGTTCTGTATTTGGGATTTTTCTTGCTTCTTGAGATAGGCCTAGATTGCAATGTGTTTTCCTCTTAGGACTGCCTTTGCTGCATCCCAAAGGGTTTGGACTATTGTGTTTTCATTTTCATTTGCTTTCATATATTTTTGAATTTCTTCCTTAATTTCCTAGTTGACCCATTCATTCTTTAGTAGGATGTTCTTTCACCTCCATGCATTTGGAGACTATCCAAATTTTTTCTTATGGTTCAAGTTTCATAGTGTTGTGATCTGAAAATAAGCATGAGTATGATTTCAATCCTTTTATATTTGTTGAGCGATCTTTTGTGACCCAGTACATGATCTATTTTGGAGAATGTTGCATGTGCACTGGAGAAGAATGTGTATTCTGCTGCTTTTGGATGAAAACTTCTGAATATATCCATCAAGTCCATCTGGTCTAGTGTATCATTCAAGGCCATTTTTTAAAATTGATTTTCTGCCTAGATGATTTGTCCATTGCTGTACATAGAGTGTTAAAGTCACTTACAATTATAGTATTATTATCAGTAAGTTTGCTTATGTTTGTTGTTATGCCCCAAGTCAGCAGCATAAACATTTGCAATTTTTAGCTTTTCTTGATGGATAGACCTCTTAATTATTATATAATGCCCTTCTTCATCTCTTGTTACAGTCTTTGTTTTAAAATCTAGTTTGTCTGATATAAGTGCAGTTACTCTGGCTTTCTTTTGACTTCCAGTAGCATCATAGATGGTTCTCCATCCCCTCGCTTTCAATTAGCAGATGTCCTCAAGTGTAAAATGAGTCTCTTCTAGGCAGCACACAGATGGATCTTGTTTTTTTTTTTTAATCTATTTCTTATACCCTATATCTTTTGATTGAGGCATTTAGTCCATTTACATCCAGAGTGATTATTGAAAGGTAAGGATTAGCGACATTATGTTATCTGTAGGTTTCATGTTTGTGGTGATGTCTCTGGTCCTTTGTAGTCTTTCCTGCTTCTCATTCACGGAGTCCTCCTTAGGGTTTCCTGCAGGGCTGGTTTAGTGGTCATGAATTGCTTTAGCTTTTGTTTTTCTGGGAAAACCTTTATCTTTCCTTCTACTCTGAATGACAGCTTTGCTAGATAAAGGATTCTTGGCTGCATATTTTTCCTATTCAGCACACTGTTTATTTCCTGCCACTACCTTATGACCTGCCAAGTTTCAGTGGAAAGGTCTGCTACTACCTTTATGAATCTACCCTCGCCCATTTGTCCCTACTTGCTTTCAGAATTCTTTATCTTTGTATTTTGCCAGGTTCATTATAATATGTCATGGTGTTGACCTGTTTTTGTTTATTTTCAAGGGAGTTCTCTGTACCTCCTGGACTTGGATGTGTCTCTTTCCCCAGATTAGGGAAGTTCTCAACTATAATTTGTTCAAATAAACCTTCTGCTCCTTTCTCTCTTCTTCTGCTGGAACTCCTATGATGCAGATATTATTTCATTTCATTGAATCACTTAGGTCTCTAATTTTCCCCTTGTGGTCTAGTAATTTATTTTCCCTCTTTTTTCAGATTCATGATTTTCCATAATTTTTTTCCTATCTCACCGCTTCTCTCCTTTGCTTCTTCCATCCTTGCTGTCACTGCATCTAGTTTATTTTGTACCTCATTTACAGTATTTCTTAATTCATCATGACTATTTCTTAGGTCCTTGATCTCTGCAGCAATAGATTCTCTGCTGCCTTCTACACTTTTTTGCAAGCTCACCTATTAGTTTTATGACTATTAATCTAAATTGTTTCTCAGATATATTGTCTATATCTGTTTTGACCAATTCTCCAGATGTCACTTTTTTCTGGAATTTCTTTTGAGGAGAATTCTTCTGTTTCATCATTTTGGCTAGTTTTCTGCCCCTTATATGTTTTAAAAGCTTGTTATGTATCCTGCACCTGCCGGTAATACTATATTAAAAGGGGATCATACACCGGGCAGGGCCTGGCACTTCATGAAGTGTTTCTGGAGTGTGCTGCATGCACTCTGTTGTTGCATCTTTGGCTGCTTTATCTGACTGCTCCTAGTGGTGGATTTTTCGGACCTTCCACTGGTGTGCTTTGACTTGTTCATTGAAGTAATCCTGGAAAAAATAGGGGAGGAGGATTTATCCTGTACAAAAAGAGAAATCCTGTACAAAGAGAGGGTTGGTTGGGAAACTTAAAAAAAAAACAGGCAGAGAATCAAAGAAACTATAAGGCTTAATCCAAATAAAGAGAGAGAAAAATGAAGAAAGAGATAAAGAAAAGGTGTAAAAGGAATAGAGTAGAAATGCCTGATTAAACAAACAAACAACCAAGACAAAGAAAGAAAGAAACAAAGAAAGAAGGAAACACAAACACACACACACACACACACACACACATATATATGTGAATTGACCAAAAGTCAAATGAGAAACTGAGTCCAAAGGAAAGGAAAAAAAAAAAGAGAGAGAGAGAGAGAGAAGAGTAGAAAGGAAAAGGAGGGAAAAGAGAAGGAGAGAGAAAACACTAATAAAAAAAGCAAAACAAAACAAAACAGACTAAATTACAAAACTGTAGGACGGATGTCTGCCGGTGCCTGGGACCGGTGGCGGTGCTGGTCTGGAGGAGTGGCCGTCTGGTTCCGTCAGTGTCAGCCTCATTCCGGTAGCTGAGCAGTTATGCAGTTACCAGGCTCAGAGGGGTGAGGCTTGGTGTAAGCGGTCCTGCCCCCACTGGGGGCATCTGTCCTGTTCCAGGAAGCCCCACGGTGTTGATGTTGGGGAGAAAAATGGCAACACCCCCATCTCTCCCCCCAGGACTGGGTGTCTCAAACCACGCTGTTAGGCAGCCGTCACAGAGCAGCCCAGACAGTAGTCCTTCCCTGCTCCACGGTCTCCCTAGTTTCCTAGGTGCTCAGCTGGGATTCAAACCCCAAAGAAACTATAATGGCTTAATTCAGAGAGAAAGGAAAATAAAGAAGGAGGCAGGGAAAAAGAAGAGAAGATAAAATTGACCAAACAAACTATATGGCTTAATCCAGAGAGAAAATAAAGAAAATCAAGAAGGGGCTATAGAACATGTATCAAGAGAATGGATTAAATATGTCTGTTAAAAGAAACCACCAACCAAAGTAACCGGACTAGAAGAGGGAAGAGATAAGAAGAAAAGAAAGGAAGATGTATTTATATAATAAGAATTGTCCCAGAAAAAAAAAAACAAACAAACAGGCAATGCAATCGGGTTCATCTTCCGGCTCCAGTAGAGACGCGGTTACCAAGCGTGGAGGGGTGTGGTTTGGCGTGCTCGTCCGCTTTCACTGTGGGTCCGTGGGCTGAAGTCCCACCTATGGCCTGCTGGGTTGTCCCTTTTGGGATCCCTAGAAGCAACTCTGCCTCTTTTCTTCCCGGACTCTTGGAGTTCAAAGTCCTTTGGCCTCACCATGGCTTTGTTTGAGAGATGAGTGAACTTCCGATCCCCCTACTTCTCTGCCATGTTGGCCCCTCCCTCCAACCACTCAGCTCTAAGGAACTGCGGCTTTGACCCACTCAGATCCTCTGGGGGAGGATCTTGCTGAGCACTGGCGGTGCTGGCCCGCCCTCAGGAAGGTTCAGGAGACTGCGCTGCTGGTGTGCAGAGACTGCACTGGGTGCCAGCCCGCCCCAGAAAGAGTTCACGCGAACTTTTAACAGCAGCGTTTCAGGGTTTATGGAAAATCACAACACCCATCTAGCGCCCGGCTTCCCCCTTAAAGTCCTTGTGCCAACACCAGCGAATGTGATTGGTCCTCCAGTGTCAGCTGGAACCTTTGCTTTGTGGGGGGGCTGCACAGCCTCTACCAAATGTCCTCTCTGCAGAGGAACTGCCACTCCCCGTGTGGCCTGTGGACTCCTAGGACGTCCTCCCTGCTCCAGGGGATTCGCCCTTCCCACCAGAGCACCACCAGGTATTGAGCTGCGTGGAGTTTCAGACTCTCTGTGCTCCCCCTGTTTATAGAGTCATAATGGAATTTTCACCCTCTCCTTTCTCCTTTCTCCCTTTTTTGTTCAGTCCCTATGGCTGTTTCCATTTTTCCACTTTCTCTCCAGCTGCTCTTTGGGGAAGTGCTTTTCCTATACTCCCCCTCTCCGTCCCTGTCCTCTCTCCACAAGCAAAAACAGTTCCCTGCCCTGCAAGGCTTCTCTCTCCCCCAGTTCACCTCTCCGCATCACATACCTACTGAGTTCTGTGTCTCAGGTTGTGCAGATGTGTTAATCCTCAAATCAGTTTTCTAGGTGTGCAAGATGGTTCAGTGTTGATTTGGCTGCATTTCAGGGATGAGAGATGCAAGAAAAAACCTTCCATGCTGTTCTGCCATTTTGGTTCTTCCTGGGATTCAAAACTCAATGTGTTAAAGGATCCTGCTCTTCGTGGACTTGGTTCTGGGGTAGCGCCACTCCCCCCAGCCAACAAAAGGCCTCTTGCTGGCACCTGCATGGTCTTTTGTCCTCGGGGGCCAATAAACTCTCTTCCCACAGTACTTGAGGGAGGGGACTGTTATCTCCCAGTATGCCCTTGAGATTGCTACCGCATCCTGGGCTGACTCCTCCCCTAGCCACCCGGTGGTGACTCTGGTCCGGAGAAAGGTGCACATCCCTGAAAATGCTGATCTTCAGCTTCTAAGGCAGTGTGTAGAATAGAAACTGCTCTCTCCGAATTTTTAAATTTCCCAGTTCGTGGTCCAGAGAGGTTTCTCTGTTGCCCAAATACCACTCTTCCACTGCTTCTCTTTGTCTTCCCTTTGTCTCTCCTAAGAAGCTGCCTATGCTGCCTGCCACTTTATCTCTCCCAATTCACAAACCTGCTCCTCTGTCCTGCCAAGCTTTCTCTGTACACCTGTAGAGATTTTTTCTGTCACCCCACAGCCTGTATTCCTGGGTATTCCAAGTGTTCTGACCTCAAGCTGTCTTTGAGGGACGAGGGAAATTCCATCCCCCTACTTCTCTGCCATCTTAACTCCTCCTACAAGCTTATTCCTTTTGAAGCTGGTGAAAATGTAGATTCTTTTTAGTCGTACCAACTTGTCCTAGGGTGGGGACTAGGTTTTGATGGCTATGTGTTCTGCTGGTGGAAGTGCATTCCATTTATATCTGTATCCTGTGTTTGTGATGATTTTCTGCAAGTCTTCAGTCTTCCTGCAAAAATCTGGACTGAGACAAAGCTGCCACACTGGAGGTGTTCTGTGCTTACATCTGTTTTGGGGGTCCATGGTTGTTCTTTCTTCTTGCACTTTGTTGGAGCATATCAGTAGATTCCTTTAAAAAAATGTCAATTTTCTGAATCCTTTCATGTCAGAAAATGGCCTTGCTGTAACCCTTGACTGGTAGTCTGGGTGAGGATAGAATTTTAGGCTCAGAAACATTTTTGTCTAAAAATAGTTAAGGCATTGCATAATCTTCTCACTGTTTACTAAGTCTCTTATTATTTTTCTCAACCTTTGTGTCTTTGTCAGACTTCTTGGGATATTTTTTGTTTTGCCTTTTCTAACCTTCTTTATATTATCTTTCTTTTGGTCAAAATTTTTTTAACCTGTGCTCACCTCTCATAGCACCCTCTTATTTTAAAGCTGCTGTTTATGTATGTATATGATATATGTGTGTATACACATAAATATACATATATGTGTACATGTATGTGTATGTTGTTTTAATCTCTTGGGATATATATGAGAGCTATAGCTTTTTTGGAAGTTTTATTGTGCTTTCTGAATTATATTGTTTTCTCCAGTTCCACTTTTCTGTTTATTCTCTCTTTTGTCTTATGTGTGGTGATTTATACTCATTTTTATTGAAGACTGAGGCATCAACAGTTGATTTAGATTATAGTATATACATACAATGGAATATTATTCAACCCTAAAAATGAATGAAGTTCTGATATATGCTGCAACATGGACAGATATCTAGAACATCATGCTAAGTGAGAAAAGCTAGAATCAAAAGGTTACACATTGTATCATTCCATTTATATGAAATATTCAGACTGGATAAATCTATAGAGATGAAATGCACCTTGGTGGCTTCCAGGGGCTGGAGGAAGGGGATAGTGGGGCAGAGAGTACTTAATGGGTACGGGGTTTTACTTTAGAGCGATGGAAAAGCTTTGGAATGAGATAGAGGTGGTTGTATAACATTGCACATGTACTAAATGCCACTGAATTGTTCATTATAAGATGGTTAATTTTATGTTATGTGAATACCACCTCAATAAAAATTTTTTAAAGTTTACTTATTTTGTGTGTGTGTGTGAGACAGAGAGGAGACAGAGAGAAAGAGAGCCAGCAGCAGAGGGGCAGAGAGGGGGAGAGACAGAATCCCAAGCAGGCTCTGTGCTGTCAACACAGAGCCCAGTATAGGGCTTGAATTCATGAACTGTGAGATCACGACCTGAGCCAAAGTCAAGAGTTGGACACTTAACCAACTGAGCCACCCAGGAGCCCCAATAACTTGTGTTTTTGAAGTTGACTGGACGTGGGTGTGTGGCAGGACAAATAGTGGACTCCGTTTCTGGATGATTAGGCAGAGAGCCTCTCACGTTGAGAGGGCTCAACATTGTTGGTACATGAAAAAATTTTTCTCTGGGGCTTTTTCTCAAGAAAAATGTTCTAATCTGCCACCTACAGGGTAGCAGCCCAGTTCATTAAGTGCTAGTCCTGGGGTCTGGATGTAACGTCAAATTCCCTGTTTTTCACCTTGTGCATTTTCTATTCGTGCTCCGAAGCAGATTTTCCTGGTCCCAAGGGCTCTCTCTCCCAATTTTACCACAGACAAAACCTCTGGCCTCCAATGGGCAGGTAGACACCGTGTTCTCACGGGGGTGAGGAAAAGGATCCTCATGGTTTTCTTCCTCTTGCCTCAACCTTGCGGTGTGCCACACCCTGCCCCTCCCAGGGTCTTGGCACAGGGGGTCAGCCTCCTCCTGTTGGAAGGGCCTGGCCCCCACTGTCCCTCCTCGGCCACAGCTCCTCTCACTGATTTTATTCTTCTGACCATGTTCTCATGTCCCCTCTCCTGTTTTCTTTGTCACTGGGGTTTATACTTAAATTTTTTTTCTTCAGTATCATTTTAATGCCATTCCTGGAAGGAGAAGAGATAAACCTGTTGTTCAACAGGCAAGTTTAACTGGAAGCCTGTATGTTTGTTTATTTTTCAAACTGATGGGGGAAATTTTATCACAGAATGAAAAAACGCTGCCCAGTTGTCAGCTTTACAATAAGCCGTGTTCCTAGGGAGGTTGGTAAATTGCCCAATATTTTCTTGTGCCTGATTTTTAACTGTTAAAATGGTTATTGGAGGTGCAAAGGCGTGGCTTGACATGGTGGGGGGACCCACATTTATCGAATACCCGTTGTGTGCCAAGAGAACACTTTTCCTCAAGTGCAAATTACTAAAGTTGAACGATGTTAACCTGTCCCGTGTGATTGTTTTCACAAAGTATCAGTTCTCATAGCTATCTTTGAAGGAGGCAAAAATTCAAGAAGGTAATGTTTCTGGAGCCTTAGAACAGCAGCCTGTGCCTCTGGTACAGACTCTTCATGTGCTGTTGTCATTATTCGTATACACCTTTGACCCTCACCCCACCCCTCAGCAGGAAGGGATCCTGCCTCATTCATCACCATTCACAAGTAACTCAGTGAATGACTATACAATATATGGAGATCCTGATATAGGAATAATAATTTAAATGGAAGAAAATAAGATGGAAAATGTAAGGTTGACTTAGAATTCAATATCAGGGATGAGTAAAACTGAGAGCCTTATGTTCACAGATCACTACTTAGCAGTCCTGCTTTTCATTCTGAGAAATCCACTGGTATGTGCACTTGTCATTACAGGGACCAGAGATTGACTCATAATAGTTGATGCAAGGTGGAATTCATTCTTACGGATCTAATTGCAGGTAGGATCTAGGACTTAAATAAGAGTTAGAAAGTTATAAAGTTTCTATTTTTTAAAATCCCACCTCCTTTGTCTCCATCTCTCCCTTGGGGCCTCTTGGTATATCTGCTTTCCTGCATGCCAGTTTCTTTCTTTTCTCTCCGCTGACCTTCTCAATTCGCTCACCCCGTTGTGCCTGGCCGCCTTAAAGCAGTAGTCCATACCTGACTTTCTAGCATGGCTTCACATAATTAACAAAGTCAGTATTTGTTAAGTCTAATTCCAGATTCCCAGGAGTAGGCATAACTGGCCCAACATGGGTCAGGTGTCTTCTCCTGGCCCACAGTTGGGACAGGGCGTGCGGGTGCGTGCACATGGAGAGCCCGGGAAAGATTGCATCTCTGTTACAGTGCACTCGACAGGTCCCTGTCTCTGAAACAGTTGGTTATTATTGCTGTTATTGTTATCATTTCTCCATAAATAAGG